>JAVDBV010020644.1:3163-21312 GCA_032619315.1 Piper longum
AAAAAAAAAGATCTGAATCAAATTGTGCAACAGCAACAAGCTGATTCATGGTAGCATTGGGTGGATGAAACAGCTAAAATTATTTCGTCCTACGTCCATTGCACCTTCCGAATGTTACCTCCGCTGCTGGTCTGAACCTGAGCCTCCAGCAGCAAGAGCTGTGGAAATGCTGCTCGATGATCCATTCTCAGTAGGTGGAGAAAGCACCCATTTACTTTCGGACTCTAAAGGTTCCAATACATGGACTCCACCATCATTTAAGCCAATAGCAAATTGGTTTGGCACGTTAGGATGTGCAGCAATCACTAGCGGATACACATTCGAGCTGCAAAACATAGGAATTTACTCAATGAATGAAAATATTACTTATCAATTTTATTTAGAACGATGATGAAACAAAGTAAATTCTTGGGGGTTTCTTGTTTTTCCGGAAGTCACTTATTCAGCTAACATTAATACAGATAAAACAGTATGACCTCTCAAGAATGAACACTTGACAACAAATTGATTACTGGGCAACAAGATTTTACCTCACATTAGCAGGGAGATATGAAACAGGGCTGATGCGACATATCTTGATCAATGTTAAGGCAAGTTTTATCGTGTTTAATCAATTAAGATTAATCTTATCTTTTTATTTATTATTTACTACATATATAAATGATAGACTTGATACCTTATATTAAATACTAAATGGGTATATTTGCTAGAGCATAAGAGTGACCAAATAAAGACTCAACATTAATCTTAATTTTATTTTATTGCATTTGTATTTTATACTACTCAATCTTTACTAAAACAATATTATATTAATAATATATTTTATAAACATAAGGACTCATGTATTAATGATATTATTAGGCATGATCATGGTTGCGTAAATCGGAATCAGAATCAGAATCAGTTTTCGAGGGAGTCAAAATCATAATCGGAATCGGTCTAAATCGGACAGGAATCGGTTCAGTTGAATCGGTCTGAATCGATCCAAATCGGTCGTATACAAAAACACTCACACCCGACATATAACAAATCAAATGAATTTTGATGTCATGGTACTTGTTTTATTATATGGGATTTTTTTTATTTTTCTATATTTTTTTTAGATTTATTATGCGTTAGTTATTATTCTTGACTCGAGACCGAGTCAAATCAAGTTTTATTTACGAGTTTGCCACCAAACCCTTTTTTCTTTTCCCCGATACCTTTTTCCCCAAAACCCTTATTGTCGCCGCTGTCATTTGCTTGTCGCTGCCACAGCATCCGGCGCCGCCCTGCCACCAATCATTGGCGCCTAGCACCGCCGTGCTGTCACCATGCAGCCCCGACCGTCTCCGGCCACCATTTGGCCGCCACGCCGCCGGAATCGCCCCACGAATATGTGACGTTTTAGGCTTGATTTAGTTGTCGTCTAGGCCGTGTCGCCGTCGTTGTGAGGTCGATGACCACCCCTCGACCTCCTCTACATTTCCCCTCTGCCCAGCGTCATCGCAGAGTCCGGTTGTGGGCCTGATCGGAGCGACACACCGTCGCAGCCAAACTCAAGGCCGCTGTCGGTGGTCATTGCTGCCACGGCTGCCCTTGTCATTACCACCATTGGGACGAGCTTGTCGAGACGGTGTTGACCTTTACCCCCGATTGCCATGTCGGAATAGTCGGTCGGAGCTGAGGCCGGAGACGAGGAAGCAGGGCGGAGGGCGGAAGTGCGGCGGTGGAGTGGGGGAGGGGTAATTTTAGGTTTTTAAAATCAAACTTTCAATTTTACCCAAGCTTTAATAATTTTATAAATATCATACCTATGGTTTTTTAGTCATTTACAAAAAAAAACCGATTCTTCCCGATTTACCCCGATTCCGAATCGGATTTAAATCGGTCGGAATTGGGGTAAATCGGTTGATTTGGACGCCGATTCGGGGCCAACCAATTCGGCCCCAAAATTAGATCGGCACGCTGCCGATCCGATTTAAATCGGCCAATTCCACTCTGAATCGGCCGATTTGTGCATCCATGGGCCTGATCCATTAGTTGGTTTGGGTGAAACCAAACCGAATTATTTCGGTTTGGTTTGGTTTTGACTAAATTTTGACCGAATAACCCAAAATAATAACCGGTCATATTTTTTATTTATTTCTACAACATTCCACCATATACTTACATTTATAACTGACTCATTAATATTTTTATTATCAACCTATATATTTTTGCTCAAAATAATTAAAAAAATTAAAATAATTTTTTGTTCAAAATAATGGTGAATATTTTATGAACATTGGTAGCAGCCCACATTTTGTCATTACTAGTTTTATGATGCTTATCCAAAATGTTTAACTTTTTTTTTAAAAAAAATAAGATTTTAAATTATTTTGCAGCAAGATGGGGGGGGGAAAATATTTCGACCCATTTAAATGAAATATATTTTATAATCGCTATAAATTCAGTAGATATAATTTTAAAATTATGTTACATATTTAATAATATGAAGAAGACTTCACGCCATTTTTTAAAAACGTGGGAATAAAACTTTTTTTTTCTAGTGAATATACTAAGAATGAAATAGAAATCTCAAATTGGTCATGACATTGGTATAAAATAAAATAATCATAGACTAAAAACTTTCTTAATGAAAGTAGCAGAAAATCTTAGTCATTTATATAAAGAGAAAGCTGGGTTTTATAAGTTCACTTCTCAAGAAAACAAAGATCGTTAATCTCTTTACACAACAACTCAAATTTACAGGCAAAAATACGAAACAAAATTTCAGCAGCTTATAAGATAGACATTAGTCTAAACGAAACAAAATTACAATGGATATATTAACATTATGCATAGATATATCAAACAGCTAGCCTCTCCTTTATCTACTATCATGGATGCTCAAGAGCCAAATAATTGCTTGAATTTTTTCCTCGTCACAAGGAATAACAATTCCACCATGACTATTGAACCCAAATTCTAATGCTGATTTCTCAAGCAGCTTCTGGAACAAAGGTTGCCTTAGAAAATTGGAGGGCACAACGTATCCACTTTTACGAGCTCTAACATACACTACAACAGGAAGGTGATGAGGGTATTTAGATTTTGGGTATTTAATTTAGAAACAGATTCTGAACCAAATAAATCATAACCAAATAAAAATATTTTGATTGAACCGAAATAAAACAAAAAACCCAATTAGACCCGAACTAAACTACCAAATAAAGTTTAATTTAAATGGTTTGATCGGATAACCAAACTATGCTAAGGTCTAGATATTACTAAAACGTAATCAATCGACTTATAATATTATATTTTAATTATTCATATTCGAATATATGTCATAATTTTTAAATTATATCTCTATTCATATACATTAAAATAATAATACATATAATGACCTTAATAGGAATTACAATAGAATTTATGCATGTTAGAATTAAGATCGTTACACACCATATCAAGCAAGCATTTTTCCATGACAAATTTGCCAAAGAAACTGAAAATCTGGGTTATGATAAAAAAAATATTCTAAACCCAAATCAAGTTTCTCCAGCAGATCGAGCCATTGACATCAAACCAGTTGGTCGTGTTATGTACAATATTACCTGCTTCACAGCACCGGGCAAAATTTACAAGATGCCATTCACAACCCACGACTAAGGCAATTCCATTCATGCCCCCAAATATGTACATTTTTTTACAAGACCATATATATAGTTACCTGCCTTTATTATACTTACTATGCACTGTTAACACTACTTCATACACATAAATATATACGCAATACACATGCAGTGATCACCTGCTGCGAACAGTAGCAGTTCGCTGACCTATTCTGGCCGGAAATTCACTAGATTGGGGAGAGCAGTCATATGAAGCCTTCTCATCTCGCTCGCCGTCACCTTGCACGATTCCAGAGTCAAAGATTTTAGATCTTTAAGTGGCTTCAGATGGTGCAGCCCTCCGTTTGTCACTCGTGAATTTGATACGTTCAGAGAAACAAGTGCGGTAAGCCCTGTTGGCAATACATTAAATAGCATGAGCAGCATTTAAAAATGTAAATGAAGATAGACATGCACAGATTACACACGACATATAGAAATTACCTGAAACCAACTCCAAAGTTTTATCTGTAAGGCATGAGTTCTGAGAAATATTTAAATGCGTCATTGCTTTCAGATCTTTGATGTTCTCTACACCAGCATCGGTTATTGCTCCCCCACAGAGTTCAAGAGATCGTAGATTCTTAAAAACTAAGTACAGAAATACAAGTCCTGGAGTTAAGTTTATCTGAAGGTGATAAATTGAACAATAAACAGCAGTAAAATTCTCATCTGAAGAGAGGTAAATAAAAAGGTTAATAAATGTAAAACTTGTAACCAATTAGGTGCTCTTTTTCTAAAGAACAAGGACAGTCACTTTTTACAGATTAACAGTTCGTAGCCAAGAAAATTTTGGTATTATGAACAAAATAAACATTCAAGACAATAACTGTTGAACTAACATCGAAGTGAGCTAGTGCCAACATCAGTGACTCGAACCCCAAACAGATCCAGATGAGTCAAGCCTGCCAAACCTGCAAAAAGTTTAAAGAGCAGCATAGCAAATGTCACACACCAACGCCATTTTGTTTTATTGTTATTGATCATGTACAAATAGGTTTGGGCAAATTCCCAGAATGAGAACTTGACTCGTCCAACATGGGTTTTAGGAGAATAATAGACTCTGGAGAATCCAAGTACCCTATATAGCAGCAAGCATGCAGGCTACCCAATAAGAACACATCAAACAATTACGCCAAGGTTACAGATAAGAAGCTTTCTAAGAGAAAAGAACCCAGTTTTCAATCAGCAAATGCCTGAAAATCACTTGTTGCCAATCACAATCTATCCGTGCAAAGAGCAGACCTCAAATCTTCCCAAAAGAAAGGAGAAAAAACTAGTTTTTAATCAGTAAATGTCTGAAAATCCCTTATTTACAATCACAAGCCCCTTACATTGATAAGATCCTACCATTTAGCAGCACCTTAGGATGGCATAGCCTTAATGTTAATGACGAGGTTCAAATGAGGAAAGGCTTGTGGTGGATACCTAGGCACCCAGAGACGAAGAAGGGCATAGTAAACAAGATCATAAAATTGGTTCCCTATGATATCATAATCGTGCTCCTTTTATCATCTTCCAAGCATTCCTTCTTTGTTCTAAACGTTAAAGTCACAGGACCAATGAGAATATGGCCAGATGGGAAGAATGCAACGATAAAGAAAGAGAGGATTCACTAAAATTTACAATATTTTTGAATTCCTCTAGTCAAATCTTTTAGGTTCTCAATCTCTTCCATTCCCAGTTTTTCTGCTCACGGGAATGACATGGTAAGTACTACACACGATGGAGTTAATGATGAAGCAGAAAATAACAGTGTCGCTTTGAGAATGATGGAAGCAGAGTTAAAACAATAATACATAGGGTAAATAAATTTTTAGGAGGAGGATGCGATTATGTAGAAAGGAATAGGCATTTCAAGATCTCATCACAGTTCTATGCCTCCATCAACATGCATATTAAAAAAAGTGGTGCAGTTATAAACCAAGACATTTCCACATCACAATACACAACAGATAGCGCCAAACATTAAGTCTGCGTCTAGGGAAAAATGTCCAGCCTTAGAAACAACAAAACTAACAACCCAAAGTATCAAAAACCATGATAATAGTATCAAGAAAGTCACTGGCCAAAATTTTGAATGACCGCGAAAATAAGGAGGAACTTACATGTAAGGGCCACAAGCCCAATATCAGTAACAAATTTGGTATCCACATTCAAAGATTTAAGAGTCGTCAATCCCGATAATTTTTTTAAACCACCATCAGAAATCTGGGTGAAGGATAAATTTACCGTCTCCAAGTTACTCAAACCTACACATTCAAAGTTCAAACATTTAGAAATCATGGAAGAGAACATAAATGATCCATCTATTGCTGGAGACTAGCAATATATTATATACAGATCATAAATGCAAATATTAATAAGCGATCACCACTAAACTTTATAATAGATCAACTAGGCTTCTATTCAAAGCATATTTATATCATCAGTCATATAAGAAACAATACCATACTAAGAATAGCCAAGTACACTAGATGGAGGAGCTCCCCCTATAACCAGGTTATGGGTTCAGAATGGATACTAAGACACCACCAACCATAATGTTTGGATTCCATCCAAAAAAACCAAAACTAAAAAGCCCTCCAATTTTTACCAGTATTTACATCACCACTTCATAAAGAGCATCACTGTCATTAGCAGAGAGGATGACACAATTCACTTTCTAATCACCAATGAAAATTATAATGAATGTAATTTCTTTGTTGGCAAGAACTTCTAGCGCTTCTTATTCTTCGAAAGTGAAGGAAAATTGCAAAAGACTCCTTGTCAGCCGATATCTTAATGCAAATTTACTGATATGAAATAGTTGTGCTTTATCTCTCTTTCTTTTCCATTCTTAATCATATTATGATAGTGCTTCGGTAAAAGCCACTAATGCTCATCTTCCATGTAGCAGCCTATTTAAATTCAATGTTGCTGAATACTTTCTTGCATATAGAGAAGATAACTAAAATAGGCATGTGACTCATGACTGATAATTTTGAATCCTAATCTCACTTTCTCCTAGACAAATCAATCCAACAAGGAACTGGGGTTAGAACTAACCATTGTCAATCTATAACAAACTGGGCATTCTCAATGTAATTAAATTTTACTCGTCAAAGGGCAGTCCAGTGCACAAAGGCTCCCGCATGTATGGGTCCAGGGACAGGTTGTACAATATTTTTTATTACATAATTCAGCAAATGCAGCAATTTTACCTCTAATAGAAATGGCACATTTTATATATGTCATCACGCCAAAGAATGACAAATAACTAAAACTATCACTCTAAGAATTTGAGTATACATCCAACTACTTTCTCATATAGTACCATAGCACCTTACCCGAGAGATGACGAAGACCAGTATTTCCGATGTCTGTATCTGATACCTCCAAAGATTTCATGTGAAATAAACCTGGAAGAGCAAGTTTACGAAGAAATCTATTGTTATTAAAATATTTAGAATCAACACCACTGAGCATCAGTAAAAAAATGACATTTAGAAAACAGGAAGTCACGAAAATTCAAAAGTTCAGTGTTATAAAAAGCCCATGATTCAACAAGAATCTATGACTAAATTAATAGGGTTTCCAAAGAGTAGTTGAAACCATCAAACAAACCTGAATAGGCCATGCATGCAGTAGACAATTTACCCAAGATTTACGTGAGGATAAATAGGGGAGTCCTAAAAGTTGCTTTTCATGACAACTATCTTAACTCGCCTCCCATTAACTTCAGAAAGGTAAAATTTCAAAAGAACCTTCTCATTCACTTGAAGAAAATCTACGAGATGCTGACTTTGAGATTATCAGGAATTACTCTTGAGGAAGTTTAGGTGCTGTTTAAAAAGGGCAGCTGCTGGTTGTGTACATAAAACATAAGAATGAGGGGTCCACTCTAGATCCAGGTATGGAGGTTCATTTGGTTTTAGATTTCAAACCTTTTTATTATTCTGCTTTGCTCATCTAGAAAAACTGCTGTTATTTAATCATCATATTTTACCAATCCTGCCGGGTACCGCAAGCTATGTGAGTCAAACATTTAATAAGAGGATTTTAATCTATTCATCTGGACAATGTAATACTACTCCTGATCGAATTATAAGTAGTAGAAGCATAAGACCTGATAGAAATCCAAGCCCTTCATCGCCAATACAGCATGAATCCAGGTTCAGACTTTCCAACAAAGTTAAACCTGTGCAAAGGTAGAGAAGTAGTCAATATCTCAATAGAAGTGATTTGCCAGAAACAGACTGCATGCTAGAATATGTAAGGAATATGAATTTATCTATTTTTACAACCCTCAGCGGACATGACTTCAAAAGAGAAGCAAACTGTATCACCAAACTACATTTTGCATGATTTAAAAGAAAAAAGTTGGGGCTGGGAATTAGATTCACATAAAGTGAATGTGGGCTTCAGATTACAACGGTCAATGAGATCATGAATCTTGGTGTGAATACGATTCACGGAAACTTCATACGATTCAAGCACATTTTCCACTTCCCATGTAAAGTCTGTGAATCAGATTACCCGTCCTTACCAAAGAGTTGCACATCTTTTTCCAGAGGCATCGACAACTTCCTCCTGAGACTTCATCTTGTTCTATTATTTGTGAAGGCGACAAGGTAAGGTAGGTGGTCGGGTGGGTTGGAGTTTGAAGGCAGAGAAGGGGTCAAAGGCTGGAAAAAGGGACAAAGTTGGGAGAAAGTTGGAAGGTGGGAAGGTGGAAGGTGGAAAGGTGGAAAGGTGGAAAGGTGGAAAGGTGGAAGGTGGGAAGGGTCAGGTGGAGGTGGGAGGGAGGGGGCAGGAAGGCTGGGCAGTGGTGATGGACTTTGGTTGATGGAAACGGCAAAGTCTTGTCAGCCCTGGAGAGATAGTGGTGGAGCCTATGAGTTCTTTGAAAATCAAACAATAATTTGATGCTGGCAGGGTGGCGAGGGTTGTCATGGTGGGAAGAGAGAGCTTGGAAAGCCATGAGAAGGAAAAGCATAGCATTTCTTCCCTTCGTTTGCGCCTGTGTTTGAGATTTTCTCTCTGTGAAATGGGTTGTAATGGTGTGGGAGAATTAATTCATCTCAACTTCACTAACATCTTCAATCTAATTGGCTGTGAATTCACAGCAAATATTTCTAGTGTGCATGTACTTTAACTGTGCAAATCCAATTCACAATTTCACTAACCCCTTAGATAATAATTATGTCAGAAATAGACCAGAGTTTTAGGAAAAAAAAATTTCTATTGGAAAGTAGTAACTAGTGCGATGCTATTCAGTAGAAATGCTTTAATGACATAAACTCTAAACACATTTTCTTTACAATACAAGAAAAAAAGCACATGTATGTAAAGAGCAAAGCCCACCTTTAAGATGAAGAAGACATGCATCTGTGATGTTGGTGAAACCCAGATTCAGGACTTTCAAATTTTTAAGCTCTGCCAAACATCATATTGGAAATGTTACAATGGTAGCTTAATTACTTGATCAATTACACAACAATAAGAAAATCAAAGAAGCAGAAAAGAGTCTCCAGTTGCAAATTTTGGAACAGTAAATTAAGCTAAACAACAGTTTCAAGGTTTTAAAACAAGAAATTATTAGTGCCAAAATCTTCAGGAAATTTAAAGTAAAATTCTCACCAGCAAATTTCTCAGACCCTTCATCGGAAATAGCACATCTGTTGAGATTCAAATAAGCCAGTGCATTAAGACCTGTGATCATTATCAAACACAATGACTCAAAATGAGGTTCTCCAGAATTAACAATGTTTCCAATTACTTATCTACCATCATAGAGTGCCTACTGTTTCAGATAATAGGTGACTTCCTAAAATGTTAAACAGCCTATTTTTAGGGTTAGGAAGGAAGAGTGGAAAGAAGCAGGATGGGAGAACTGGAAAAGAAGAAGGAAAAGGAGAAGAAAGAAACAACAAGGAGAAAGGGAGGAGAGGAGAAAGAGATGAGAGAAAATAGAGCGAGAAAAAGGGAGACAGAGAAGGAGAAAGAGAAGAAGGTGGAGGAGGAGAAGGAAGAAGGAAAACAGAAGCAGCAGCAGCTGGAGGAGGACAAGGAAGAAGAAGAAAGATGGAAAGAGGAGACTGAATGAAGACTCTCTATCATATAAGCCAGAGATACAGTATCACACACAGGCAACGATCTCTGGCTTTAATAACGACATAAGTGATCAATATGAAATACATATTTCTTATTTCAGAAAGGAAATGCCATGATAATATCCTTTTCTTGAAGATGGAAGGTGGAGACTGAAGAATCTCTTTCATATAAGCCACAGACACAGTATCACGCACATACAACGATCTCTGGTTTTAATAACTACATAAATGACCAATATGAAATGCATATTTCTTGCTTAAGAAAGTAAATGCAATAATTATATCCTTTTCTTGAAACGTAAAGGATTCAGCACGTTTCTGTGTGATACTGAGATTATAAGCAAATGATTCAGCAAAGTAAGGTGTCCGCTTCAAGGAGATAATAAGCACTGAAATGATTTTATATATTAACAGACAGGGCATAACGTTTGGTGGTTTTCCTGGCGGCTGGTGCCACTTCATATCAATACTATTTTTCTACAGTTGTTTGTTAAAATATCAAAACAAAATCATAACATAGTTAACAGGGAAGATAAAAGTAGCAGTAAGATGGTGCCTGGATATTGTAATACCTTTAAAAGCTCTTAATTTGAGGCAACCACAGTGAGATTTGTATCAATGAATTGAAGTACCAAATAAAAGAATGAGAAAAGTGCTCATATTGCAGCATCGCCACCGCTAAATGTAAACGCTAGCACTTTTCAAGAACTGATAATTCATAGCAAACATTCAAATATGACAAAGGGTAAAAAAAAAGAGGAAAAAAAAATCTGACTAGGCTATGAGCTGACTTTTATTCCAGCAAATTAGAAAGGGTAATGGAGCTTTTCCCTGATCTCTAAAGTCTACACAATAAATATCAAGGAACCTTCCTGCCCCAACAAAAGTACGAACCTGAAATGGATTCTAGACAAGCAGCAGTCACAGGGCATCCCTCCAGGTCTAACAAAACAAGCTTACATAAACCTGCCACAGATCAAGACAAACGGTGAACCATCCTTTAAAAAGCAGTAGGTTCAACTGCTAACACATTTAAAAGAAAAAAATGTACAACAAACAAGATCATTACAAAAAAATAAAGAACATTTAATATATATACCTTTCAAATGGATAACACCCAAATCTGTAACCTTATTGCAAGATATCTGTAGCTCCTTCATGTTCATCAACACTGAAACAAGAAACAGAGTAAACATACCAAGCACTAAATGCCAAACATACTTGTTTAATTGGTGACTTCCATTCATGCTGAATAAACTTTCAAACCTGTAGTAAAGATTTAACAGTACAATTCATATATATTACAGAACAAAAAAAAATGTCATGTAGGCACATCTGCATATGTTTGCATTTTTAACTTAATTGAAGAGCCCTTTTTTCATCAACATAATGAAAAAAAGTTTGCAGCTTAGAAGTTACAACTATGCCATTAAATGACTTGTTTAAAAGACTTATTATGGCACCAGCAATGCCACAATGCATTTGCGCAATATGCTACACAATGCTAAATAAAATTTAAAATTGTAAAAAAAAACATATGTTTATTATAATGCAGAGAAAATAGGGAAAGCTTGCCTGATATAGACTCTATGTCATCATCAGTTACAGAATTACAGCATCGGATGTTAAGATATTCAAGTTTCTTCAAACCTTCAAAAGAATAAAAAAGAATCCAATTAGAAAGAATCTGTGTGCTCCATCATTACTCACATTAAAAGAAAAAAGGTTGCATCTTCCTAAAAGATTGATTCCCTCATAGATCAAAAGTGAAAATAATTCATCAGCCAAGCTTAAACACTAACATCATGCAGAAAGAAGTGACATCACAAACCTTTTAAATGAACCAAGCCTCCATGAATTTGTGGGCATCTCTCAAGATCCAAGTTTACCAAATTTACGAAGTATGCTAATGTGCGCATTCCATCAGCTGTGATTGTGGTGCTTTTTTTAAAACTCAAAGAAGTTAATCTTGAAAGATCTGAACATAGACAATAATTAATCAATACAAAAAGTAAGCAAAATAAGTCTAACCATATATGATGTAAGCTGTCCAACTTAAATAACAAAAACTATGCAAAAATCTAAAAATAAACAAAAATAGAGGTTATGAAGGGAAGGAGGGGGGTAGGGGGTGTGGGGTGGAAAGGACTGACAAAGTTGATAATAAAAATTGTACAAGTGCGTCCTAGTACCCCAATGTTAGGTAGGCTTGTAGGTATTTTACGAAATCAAAAGTCCATTGTTGGGTAATTGGATATTAAGACGAAAGGCAGATAATAACATTATTATAATTTAGACCCAAATAGGGTTTCTTATAAATAGTTGTTGTGATTGTAATTTGTGGTCATTGAAGGAAATGAAAATTTGGTTTTACAGCCAGATAACTTTTCCTGTTCCTCCCATTGCCATATTCAAGGAGGCTCCATATTGAGCCTTGAAACCATGATTTGAGCGTAAATCTATCCCTATATTCCTTAATCCATCATCTCGATTCCCTAATTTCTCCATTTTTTCCTCAACTTTGTTGGATCAATCCAAAAAAGTGATCTAACACCCAGGTACCTCATGCGTCCAAAATAAGTTTGTACTAAATTTGAAAAATGTAGGCAAAGTAGCATAATGAACAAAACCCAAGAACAACTGAAAAAATAATACCTCACTGTGAAAGGTTTATATTAACTCAAAACAACCTCCTCAGGAAACCCATTATATGGCGTTTTAGAATCTTAGTGATGTAGTACAATGGAATTATCAGGTGTTTTTTTTTAAAAAAATTATTGATTTGGGGAGTAAGCTGCTTTTTGAAATTCTAGGTTGTAGATTAGGTTGTGGTAGGCCAATCCATTGACTTAGTTTTTTTTTTTTTATGAGTTCGTAAACTTTGTTGGATTCTGCCAAACTACTGTTCTTGGACCTTTTCTTCTATTTCACCAACATATCCCTCATCGCTTAACACCACCATATGCATGAAATATTTACATATGACAGGCCAAAAGCCTTGAAAGGGTAAAACATTGAAACCCAACTGTATAAACTATAATTAGAAAGAATAAAAATCTATATAAACAAAAACAAGCACAGGAGTGAGATCAATCGTTGGTCAACCTGTAAAACCAATTATCCTAACCTTGTGAGCAATTTAATCCTGTTTCGAGTATGTTGGTTCCATTTCAGCTTTAAAAGGTGGTGATAGGATCAAACTACAAACTAGACCAAATAAAACCGAATCAGAAAACCAAAGTTTCCTTGACCTGACTCAAGCCTAATTTTTCCACCTGAAAACTGAACACCATTCCTCTGAGACTCTTCTTCAACCTGCTCCTCACAAGGCCCTCTGGCTCTTCCTTCGAGCAGACAACCTTTATCTTTCTGAACAGTGATCTCTCTCCAGCGGCTGGGTAATAGTTCGGTAGTGTCATTTCATGGTGATAAGGGTTGTGAATGCCCACTTAGGGAGAAGCGACCATTAGCAGGTGAATTCAAGCTTGTCGCCATCAATAAATCCCATCCTCACCGTGGAGTACATGGAATGCATGCAATTGATTACTTGACTGATCAATTAAATAAAATGTTGGCAATCATTTACCGTCGTCTACAATTGTTTTTTGGGTAGTTTTATGTATGTGGCAGTTGGCATGTCACAGATAGCTTCTACTGGCTTGTGCATTTTGGTCGTCAAGGTTTATGATTCTTTATATGGAATGATTGGAGCTTCTTTGGTGGATGCCAAAGACCTCTCTTAACTCATCTCAAAAAGAGTTTTAAAATGTAGCAAAAGCAAATTGATGCAATCAATGGCTTTGATTCTAAACAAACAAAACCAAATACACTGGTAACTTCAGTTTGGTCCATTTTCACCCCAAATCAAGTTTGAAGAGTTAGTTTAAATGTCGGCAGGGAACCAAAACATTCAGATGGGAAAAAATAAAAATTTGGGTAAGAGAAGAATATAATACCAGAAATGAACGAAAGCCCGTTATCTGTTATGCAGCCACAGTAATCAAGAGTAAGATTTTGAATGTTCAAGCAATCTTTGAGAAAAAGTAAACCAGAATTCGAGACATTAGATCCAGAGATATCAACAGATAGCAAGGATAAACCCTGTGAAGAGATGGTATCCATCCAAGAGTCATCTAAACCAGGGTAATATCCCAAATGTATATCCTGCACAAAGGCAAAAAGAATCATAACCTTCATGATACTACCAAATTGGCAAAGAGAGAATTCATCGTGATTATATTCATCTCAACAACGTGTATTACTTGGATAGCACAATCTTGAAAAACTTTAAAAGTAGTATCGGTCAAACTTTGAGAAGACACCAATTCATTGAATATCTGCTGACTGATATCCCTTGGAAGCATGGATAAAGTACTGTACCTGTAGATTCCCTGCGAACAAAGTAAAGTGACCGCTTTAGTTATTAGACACTCCGCTGCATTTAAATACTAAAAGAGTACAATGGCAAATGGCACATACCTCACATATTTTACTCACACATATTTCCATTAGAGAAGAACATTTATTTCTCTCATTGTGCACGACAGAATTAGAACGTGGGGACGAGACTCCCAACCATTTTGAGCTCCCACTTTTTGAATATTTAAAGGAGAGCCCCCTACACAGGCCATCTTCGTTAACTTGTTGGTTCCTCTTCCTCGAGCAAGCTCCACCCATTGCCTTGAAACCGTCCAATAAGAAATTATATTATACTCGGCCCTTCTAAGGAGAGCTTTGCTCCATCAGCCCATGATAAGATTCTCATATCTTTGCTGTAATCAATGCAGAACATAAAAAACAAACAAAATAAAAATAACATTGTACTTGAAGTTGACACAAAAAATAAAACCTGGAAGGTACTTTTAACATGAATATGAGGTTGTAACATGGCTCCCTCGTGAAGAAAATTTTCTAGGCATCCTACAACCATTCTGCATGCCACATTCTACCTTTTATTGCATGTTTGCAGGACCCTTAAAAGATAAATAAACAAATTGCAATCAGCTTCTCAAAAAAATTTCTACATATATATTCAAAATATGTAAGAAGCACATAATGTACTTTGGATACCATAATCCCTTCCGATCACATTCAAACAAAATTAACAGGAAAAGGCATTCATAAGTTAAAATTTCGAGGGTAAAAAAGCCTTTGAAAAAATTTGTTGACATAGTCACCAATTCAACAACAATATTTCCAAGACAATCCACTAGTTGGCACGATGCCAGATCCTGCCCAATCCAGCTTTTAACTAATAGAAAGAACACATTGACAATAAATCAAAGTCAAAGTTGTATGAGCAGATTTGTATGGAATACATAGAAACACAAGGAGACAACAACTAGAAAACTCTCCATAACTATTGGGTGTAAACAACAACTGATTGCAGTGACAAGTAATACTACGGGTTTTGGTGTCAACAACGAGGTCGTCCATTGTACAAGGAAAAGAGAAGCCCTAACAGGCTTTTGGATTTCACGTGTATTAACCAGCAACAGCCAACACCAAAAGAAAACCTAAAACCAACTGCCCCTGCAAGAGGACCAAAAGATGAGAAAGGAGATAAAGGAAATAAAACGAGGAGGCATCTGCCTACGTCTTGTTTTCAGTCCAACAGAAGGGGAAAAATCAAATCTTTGGTGCATCTAGGCTACTACAACAGTTTTAGGATTGGGCTCTCTTTCACCTTCGTACTCCTACGTCTTTACTCTTATTAAATTAGTGATCCTCGAGTGAAAATTTGTTGGTGCTTAAAAAGAAAAAGTGTAATATCACGTAATCACAAACAACTATTGTGATAGAATAAGTAAACCTTGCCTGCTTTCTTCTCCTTCTTAAAGGTGTCGAGGGCATGGACCTTACACTAGGATCTATGTGATTACAAATCTCCATTTGTGTTTTGATGGATGGATGCCCTTTCAATATCCCACATCAACCCTCGAGCTTGGAATTAGCAATGCACAAGCATTGACAGGGCTCAACTTTTATGCGCTTTGTCAGCTAATTGTATTAATTCTATTGCATGATTTATCAGTCTTACTTTATCATCCTAGCTTGGAAACACCAATTTCCATAACATAAACGACAACCCCAAACCACCGACGACTCCATCATTTAACAGCATCAAAGTTCAGGCTCAGTATACAACAGCCCAAAACACAACATCCTCACAACTTCACTTCAACAACTAATTCAAATATTAAAAAGAAAAACACACACGCGCGCGCAATCATGCACAATTGAGCGCAAAGCCCCGCCTCCACGATCTATCAGCGTGCACTGTATTGCGTGTACTACAAAGAAAAAGCACACCGAAGCATCAAACACCAACTCTCTCACCAATCAATTAATCAATCAATCAATCAACATCAAACAATCGGAGCCAAACACCACAATCTCCACTCAACGTGCAATCATCGACAGCTACAGCAGTAGAGCGACATCATCCACACAGAAAACAACACCTGGCAATTCGACGCATCCGCCCAAAATCAGAAACAACGCACCTAAAACTGAGGACGACGCCATCATCGGCGAGTTCGATCGATCGCCAGGGCCTAATTCGGAGCTCAGCGATGGAGTGGGAGAGGGTTTGTTGAGTTTCGGTGATTGGAGTGGGGCGAAAGAAACGGAGGCGCGGGTGCCGAGCCGAGGTCCGAAGCGCTCGAGACGCATGGAGACTTGGAGAGATGTGGCGGTTCGGGGGCGGGTGAGGTTCGTTCGGATAGGGAATGTGTGGGCCCCAAAGTAAAGATCTTTCATCACGATTAATTAATCAACTAATGAATGCTTTAAATCAAATGTGTTAATCAACTAAAGCGAATAATTTGAGTTGACGTGGATAATCTTTTAATTAATTAAATTAATCCTTAAATCACGCCCCCCTTGTGAGAATTAATTAATGCATATAAAGTATAATTTACGCGAACAAAAGATTCATGTAAGGGTGTTCATTAAAAATTATCATGCAAGTTAAAACATATTAAAATTATTAATATATTTTGGTTTTGGAAAAGATAAAGTCACTTCTTTTTGTTTTGATTTCCTTTATTATAATTTACCAAAAATAAAATAAAAATTGTAAAAATACATATCCCCCTAAGTAATCGAATGTTTCTGTGTTATATGTGATATTGTGAAAATTTAAAATTTAAATCATATTGTTTATTATGCCAAAATTTTATGTCACTTGAGCTCGACTTGTTCATCTTTTAAATTTGAGTTCACATTGTAAATGTTTTAGTCTATTGAGTTTAAAGAAAGATTTAAGTATTTTCTCATGCTGTCCTAGTGTAATGTAAAAAGCGAAATTCTAAATAACATGTTTAAGCGTAATTGAGAATTGTATAGAGATATTTATATTAAATAAATAAGTTAAATTTTTATTTTGAATTGAGTTTGACTCGTCTAAATTAGAGCTATTGTTATTCATATATTTGAGTTAATTTAGGTTGAGACTAGTTTAAGTATATTTTTGTATTTATACAATCCTCTGGTAAAATTTACATATATTTGTTACTTTAAAACCTTGTAATTTATTAAGATCATATAAATATAAATTGTCTTGCGTTGAATGGATATCGTTAGTTTAAATTATTTAATAATTCTTCTATCTCATTACTTAATAAACACAATAATTATTTATTTTAAAGAAAAATTACTCTATCTTCTTTTTTTTGTTCTATTACGAGGATTATACAAAATTAATTATAACCACTATTTAAGAAGTTCATTTTCTATTACATGATACCAGATATACATGACAAGAGTTGAGATGAGCTCGAGGCAGGCTAGGTCACCCTCTTACAAAGAGGACCCAGATCCATTGATTTTAAAAAAAAAAATAAAAATAATAAAACTTTGATATAAGTCGTCTGATTACAAAAATGACCTAGATCTAGTGTTTTAAAAAAATGCCACCAATAAACATTTTAGCTACCGGCATGGCTGCCGCCTGTCACATTCGGCCTCAGGCGACTTTGTCTTGCCAACCACCGGCCAAATCCAGGCACAGGGCGGTCGAACATGGTCAATCGCTACCAGATCGGGGGCGCACAACCAAAATCTGGGTTTATTTTACCATGTCACGATAGGATCTGGTCATTGCCTGCCAGATCCGGGTGCAACATGTTAGATCTAGCTTTCTTTCAACCAAATTTAGTCAAGGAACAGCTAGGTATGGCATGTCGCAGTATAAGGAAAAAAAAAAGTTAGTGACGCCATCCCTCTGTCATGGAGGAGGGAGCGGGGAGGAAGGGGGTAAGGATTTTTTTATGAGGCCTAGATTTTTTTTGAATAATAGATCTGAGTTGTCCTTATAATCGAATGGCTTAGAAAAGAGTTCGGGGTAGAAAATTTTTTTTGCCCGAGCTTATAATCACTTTACCCAATATATATATATATATATATATATATATAT
>JAVDBV010020671.1:2694-16048 GCA_032619315.1 Piper longum
TATATATTATATTATCAAGTCGAATTCGAGTCGAGCTTCGAGTTTATTTCGAGTTGAGTTCGAGTTATATCCGAGTTGAGTCGAGCCAAACAATGCCTTGCTCAAACTCGACTCGTAGGATTCAAGTTCGAGTCAAGTTTGAGCTCAAATATTTAAATGTTAAGTTTTTAGTCGAGTCGAGCCGAATCGAATACAAAATGCTCGCGAACTGATTTACTTGAGGCCCTAAACTCCACTCTTATAATTAGAGCCAATTATGCCGGGGCCAATGACTGGTTGGTGGCCTCCCTGGACCGATTCCGATCTTCATATTCCCTCCAAAAGTTTCATATATATCAAAAGAGTAGAT
The DNA here is from genome assembly GCA_032619315.1 of Piper longum. Classification (NCBI taxonomy): domain Eukaryota; kingdom Viridiplantae; phylum Streptophyta; class Magnoliopsida; order Piperales; family Piperaceae; genus Piper; species Piper longum. The sequence continues at coordinate 3,044 of JAVDBV010020671.1, forward strand.
ATGTATGGATCATAATGCTAACAAATAGAACCATACTATTTGATTTGAGAAAAAGAAAGATGATTGCATATGTTAATATTTGTGTCACAATATTATATAACATATGCTTGGTGAGATGTTACATCATACACATACACAACCTGTTTTAAATAAATTTTAATTTTATATATAATTTTTTATTAAATAACGAAATAGATTATAATAATTTAATATGTTAGATATAGATTGTGATTGAATTTAATGAAAAAATGATTTATAATTATTTAATTTTTTATTATAATTTTTAAGATAATTAGACCTATTCTTTTTAATAATAAATTAAAATCTATAATTAGTTGGGTTCGATTTTATATTTGGAGAGATATTTTTATTTTTATTTTTTAAGAAATTGAGAACCCGTGACTCTTTCAAAAAAGTATTTTTATTTTATTTTTAAAATATTTTTTTTACTCTGATTGATTGATTGTCTTACTTTTAATTATGGGCTATTATTAAATTCTCTTTTATTAATTAATAAGATAGCTAGATAGCCAGCCTCATGTCTTCCTCCCTTTTGGCCTTGACTCTTCTTCCCTTCCAATGGGCGCAAAGAAGCTCAACCCCTAAGCAGTCAGGAAAACCTCAACGCTAATTGGTAAGATTCTATCCTAAATAAATTTTCAACTTGCAATTTTCTCTTAATTTCTATGAGATCTAATGAATACAACCATCTTATTCAACAGATTCTATAGAAAGTTATGATCAAGTACAGCATCCTAATATGATATATTTCTCACAGTTTTTCGACTGTGCATGAATAAGGATGGGTTTTGAGCCCAGAAGGGTGGACATGGAGCGGCCTGATCCAGATATTGGAAGGTACAAGAAGAAGAAGAAGAAGAAGAAGAAGGAAACGATCAAGGATATATCATGATAATTAAACAGAAATGTCTCCTTTTGAGGAAGATATACACGAGGAAGGAGCGTGAAGGAGTATCTTTAAGCCTCTAGGCAAGTCTCAAACTTGGCTTTTGTTTGCGCCAGTACGGTTTATGATCATTAGATGTGCTTTGCGACACAAATGAAGCTCTTTGGCTTTGATTAACTGTATGTTTCCAATTCATGATATAGAACTACTGGTTTTGTATTGTTTTTCTCTCCCTTGCAAATGTTCAAGCTTCATTTCGTTTGAATGAAGTGTTCGTAATCGGAAGTTTATCTTAGTATATTCGACGATCTTATGATCACAATTGATGGGCAAGGCTTCATTTTAATGTTTTCTTCTTCTTGATGCATATATGGGGAATATGTTCTTCGGTTCCTCCTGCTTTTTTTAATTGATCTTTAAGTTCAATGGCATTCAAAGATCTATTTTGTGAATGCTCACATTATGCAAGTTGTTGAATGTATGCTTTATGAATCTAGTACATGAGTAGGTTATATAGCAACCGATTTCACAATTTAAATATTGAGATTTGGTGAGAAGTAAGTATGCATATTGATTGCCCAGTTATTGTGCGAGAAATTTCGTTTTGATTTGTCACTTTCATTTTCTAAATGCAATTAGAAATTTAGAATTGGCCTTTATTTTATGGTTATAATTTTCCAATACTTCAACCTAATTATAACCATAAAATTTAGACCGCTTTATTTGCTAATTAGCAGCTCAAGTTTTGTAAAATTATGGCTTAATGAGAAATTATTAATTAAGACTTATAGGGTGGAGAACTATTTTACATTTACTTTTACAAGGTTCCGCCCTATTTAAAATCCAAATAACGAATTATATTATGCATGCGTGCAATTTATTATATACTTTATATTTCTTTCTTTTTTCCAAAGCTGCTATGTGTATAAATATCTTGATTCTTTATATATGTCAAAACCGATGCAGCATATTAAGTTTTTTTTTTCTTGTTTTTTCTTAACAACAAGAATATACACAGTTCAAGTAATGGGAATAGGATCTTAGATTCCATGGCTTCGCCTTTTGTTTGAGATAAGGCGAAGAAGTAAAAGTAGCATATAAGTTAGGGATTAAAGTATTTGTAATGGCGACGGCAAAAACAAATAAGGGTAGAAGGAAGAGGATAAGGATGATGAGCAATATTGTTGTAAATTGAAAACCCATTTTTTATTTCCCCCTTGTTTCTAATTTAATCTCTAGTATTTGTTAGATGCATACAATGCCCCAGAGGTTCAGAAAAAAGTTCATATAATTAGTGGGGAAATGACAAGGATGTTATTGTCGTTGCAATGTTTTCTAACCATACTATAATCCCCGCATTCTATTGCACAAATTGCTTCATTTCAAATTGTATGGCCTTCCAACATTATTCAACCTTGGCTTTGCACACCTTGATGGTGCCACCCATTTTCATGAGAAATATTACCAACAAATAATTGGATCATAAGCGGTAATGTGTGAACAAAATTTTAATTTAAGAGCAGAACCAATATTTTGCATTTTTCTTGTGGAAATTATTATTCTTAAGGTAATAAATAAACAGTACCGATTAGAGCTGTTTCTGAAGGAGATAACAGTTTTTTTTTTCCAAAGCATACTGTGCCAAAAATTTATGGGCATTATGTTGTAAAGATAAAGGTTTTAGTCCCTGGCTGCCTCCGGTACGTGAGATATTTTTAAACCGAAAAATTTTTAGTTGTGTCCCAGTTAGTTTTGCCCTAAATATGCTTAGATATCCATTTACAGGCTTACTTAATGGATATCAAGATTTTACCATATTAAACTTCCAAATTATATACTTGCATAATTAAGGCGTAGTTAGTAAGAACGTGGTTAAAAATCTTCCTTAATTTAGACCTTATTGGATGTTCTACTTATTAAAAATAATAACCCACTTAGTCCCGAATTATCCCATATATTTCAATGAGTCTTGTTAATTTATACGTACATGATTAAATGTTTTCTTTAATAAGTATGGTATACAAAATGACGAGAAGCCATGGACCATAAGCAATCAAGAAACTCACAAATCGCTAAATCACGCTGATGGGCTGCCATTCATTTAAAAAAAGAAGAACTAGTACAAGGTAGCTCCATTGGCCTAAACCATACACAACTGTCAATCAAATTACACCAATGCAACCCAACAATCTCAAAGCAAACATAATGGGTACATAATATATATATATCACTCTGACTTTTCTACGGGTTTTGGATGAAACCATGGGCCAGGTGTCGGAATGATGGCCACGCTTAATTGGACGACGATATGCAGCGGCCAGGGCGAGGGCCAGGGAAATTATTGGCCTTTTGAAGATGACCCACCATTGTACACATATCAATATTGGCACAAACAACTTTTTTCTGTAGCTCAACTGAGGACGACTGGACGACTACTTTAGAAAAATAATAATAATAATAATAATAGTAATAATTAGAGATGCCTAGAGGAAGACGCTAAGACCCATGCATGACCAAGTATAATATATATATTTATTATTACACATTGACTACGGTAGCAATTTGGTGAGATTCCAAAATATATTGTCTCAAATTACCCCACGCATTAGAAGAAAAATCAACCTGTAGCTTAAATGCCCAACTCAAGCCTAAACAACACAATCCCAAACTCTTTTTTTTAACAACCCAAGCCAACATAATTACAGCTTCCTTCGTCAAACATTGTGATAATAGACGTGCCACTGCAAGCATATCACATGCCCAATAACATAGCATGTACCTGGTTTTTATACAAGTGGTTGAAACTTAGTAACACACTTTATCAACTTATTATAAATAGGATTAACGACTAATGCTCTTTTGGTGGAAAATTCTAACCCAACGCAGCTCAGCTCGATTTGTCCCCTCATGTAGTTGATAATCCTCCTTTTCAAATAAAAGTGTACATAATAGAAACTTTTACAATTGTACTCGTCCAAGTACACTTCCGGGTGTCAAAGACGCACTTATAAGACTGTAAACTATTAAACAAGCGCTAATAAGACTCGGGCCTACTAAGGAACAATTAGTACCTGTTTGCGTTGATGCTGTTATATCAGTTCAAATTAATAATTATGTAATTTAAATAGATCGCTAGATTTTATCTCCAGTTTAAGCTGACACTAAACCACCTCTACTAAACGACCACTTAAGAAACCACTCTTAAGAAAATGTTTCAGAACGGAAAAAACTATCTCAAATCAACTTTACAACCATGTTTTTTTAATTAGACGAAATCACCTCATCCTAGTTGGGATAAGGTGTAAGAGGATGATGATTATGATAATAAAAAATCCTTCAACTCAAAAGATCAAGACCTATTCATAAATGCTCACAACATGCCATAGCAAATACGCAAATGTAGCAATCATATACTTCTATCTTGCGATACTATTTTTTTTTTGTACAACATCAGAAATAAAGATAATACGCATCCAACTGAATATGGAAGAAAAGGAAATCAATATCGGGCACTTGCAGTGAAGGAAAACCGCTCTCCCAATTTTGTCATCATCCTAAGAGAAAATGAGTGAACTACACATAAATCACATTGTTGAAAACTCTAATGAGGCATTAGACATCAATAATAACTGTTTACAGAATGAAGCAATATACAAAAGACTCAAGAATGAAAAACAACGACTACGTAAACAACTTTCCTTTATCCTACCTTGATGACTTGATCAATTTTGGGTATTTAGTTTGTCTAGTAGTATCTGGTTCAGCAATTTCGGATTTGCTTTTCCTTTAGATTCCTTCATCACCTAAGGGCAACAATGATGTAGCCAATTGGAACCAGTAAAAGAGGCTCTCAAGTAGAGGATGAAGGGCCATATAAAGAGTAACAAGATTATACAAGAAGCGACAAATACCTGGCCTGCAAAAAACCCCTGTAATTTAGTTTTTCCACCACGGTATTGCTCCAGTTGTTTCGGATTCTCCGCAAGCACTTTTTCCACCATTTTTTCAATCAGGGCAGGATCCAGTATCTGCAATTTACACTCAAAAGTTTCTATATTTGCCTAGTGAAATCGCAAGCATATAAAAATATGTGACTTCACTTGCCTGCACCAGGTCCTTCTCTTCTATCAGTTCTTTAACACTTCCCCCTTTAGCTATGAGTTCAAAAAGTATCTAATAAAATCATTCCATGCTAGAGAGTTAAGAGTTACATTACACCAAGCCATAACACAAACAATTTACTAGACATCCTAGCATGTTGAAAGCTGATGGCACAAATGAAAGTGAGCACCTCCTTCCCAATCTTCCCACTTATTGTTCCTTTCTTTATAGAAGCAATGAGCTCAGCAAGCTCATGTGGAGTAAGCTTTATATCACTAATCGTCAGTTTTTCATTCTTTAGGTATGCAGCAATATCACCCATGATCCAATTTGCAGCCAGCTTTATCTCAGCACCCTTTTTGATAGCCGCATCGAAAAAGTCTGAAACCTGAATAATCCAGTAAATTTTCGCAACTTGACAACATTGCTCCTACTTATATGGGAAGAAATGAAAAGCACATCATCTAGTTATGCCAATTTTCCACTACCACAGAATACTTGACAGCAAGACATCAAGGTTCCATGAACGTACTCACATTTACATCATTTGCAAGAAAGAGAACATCTTGCATGCTTAGTCCCATATTCTCATATCGCCTTCTTTTCATCTCAGGAAGCTCCGGTAAGAAAGAGCGAACACTACTTATAAATTTGTTTGTCAGAACTACATCTGGAAGATCTGGTTCTGGGAAATATCGATAATCAGCAAGTCCTTCCTTTTTCCGCATGGTCATAGTTTTCTAAGTATGATCCAAAAGTAATTAAGCTAATACAAACGAAAAAGAAAGTCATGGAAATTAAATATAGGAACAAATTGACTCAAACCTGAGTTCCTTCTTCCCATAGACGAGTTTCTTGCACAATTTCGCTATTTAAACCTTGATTATGAAGATCAACTTGCCTTGCAATTTCAAAATCAATTGCTCTATTGATTGCAGAAAATGAATTCATGTTTTTAATCTCCACCTGAAAATGTAAATAATAGCTTCAAAAGTCAAAATCCTCAATTTTGTTGGCCCTATGACCGGATAGAGGAGAGTCTCATGTCAGAAGAAAGAAGATTGACAATACTGGTTTGCTTTGCTTCAAACCTTAGTTCCATATCTCAACTGGCCCACAGGTCGAATTGACACATTCACATCACAGCGAAGTGAACCCTCTTGCATGTTGCCATTACTTATCCCCAGATATCGTACCAATCGCTGTATCTCAGCTGCATATTCGGCGGCCTCAAGCCCACTCCTCATGTCAGGTTCGGAGACAATTTCAAGCAAAGGAACGCCAGCTCTGTTCAAGTCCACCTGCATACAAATAACAGCATCTGACATTTTTTTAAACGAAAAAATTGCTTCACCTAAAAATAACTCCTGTGCAGGAAAATACATAATAGGGTCAGTTACTATGAGAATGTCTCCCTAAGTTACCTGTGAATAGCTCTCATTGCCTGAATGGAGCAATTTTCCAGCATCTTCTTCCATATGAACCCTGGTTATACTGAACCTCCGATGACCCCCACCGAATTCAACTGGTAGATCTAAGTCAATATAGCCCCCAACAGCTATTGGAATATCAAACTGTGAAATCTGGTAGCCTTTGGGGAGGTCAGGATAAAAGTACTGTTTCCGATCGAATTTAGATCTTAATGACAGTTTGCAATTGAGGGCAAGGCCTAATTTGACAGCATATTCTATAACCTTGGAATTCAACACTGGTAAAGCACCAGGAAGCCCCATACAAACGGGACAGATACTAGTGTTGGGCTGGGATCCATAAGAGTAAGGACAGCTACAGAAGGCCTTTGTAAGGGTTGCAAGCTGCACATGTGTTTCAATGCCAATGATTGCTTCATAATGAATTGAACCGCTATTGGAAGAATTGTTAATGCCAAAATTGGCCTCTTTGTCTGTTTTCATTCGGTGTAATCTCGATGTGTTGTCCGTTATAGATTGAGTTTCTGATGTTTTCATGGAACAGAAAAATGTTTTGCTTCTTCTGAAAAGCGCATACGATGGAAATAGAGAGCAAGGATTGGCTCTGAGCCCTCTGAAGCAGATGGAAGCCATCCCTAGTCTTTGATGATTATTCATAAAATTTCTTCATCTGGACAATTTTGACTCACATTGATATAAAAAACAATCATAGTAAAATGGAAATAAATAGGACGACGAACAGTTTAAAAATCTAAAACGAAAAGGGTCATTACCTCACAGAATAAAAAAATCACTGAATAAAAAAAAAAGATGTTTTCACTTCACTAAAACTTGACCAATCTCAAAATGTGATACCATAGTTTTAATTGAAACAATTGGTTCGCGTAATAACATTTTGCAACAACTGTTTACAATAAGTTTCCAGCATAATTTAGCTAAACCTAACTATTAGCACAGTGAGACTAATAGCATGAGCATCCCGATAACAGCAATTACGTCCAATTTGCAGCTTATCCTTGACATTCCTTACTCTAATCAACCATTTAAAAAACAACAATAACAACAACAACAACAGCAAAAATCTTACATAACACAAGACCACAAAGTAGGTAAGAGAAAATAATGGCCAAAACAATGAAACTCACAATCAAATGAAATGATATCTCCAGCATATAGAAAAGGAAAAAAAAGTACAGACCTGATGATTGAGAATAATGAGGTGCAGAAGTGGGGGAAGAAGTATGCCACTGCCATCGACGGCGAGGAAGAGGGGAAGGGAGGAAACCGCTGGTATGTTGGTACTTAGAGTGTGCGCACTAATCCTCCTGGGGCATATATGGATTGAGTTTTACGCCCGTTTGCGGCCTTCCTCGTCGACTATAAACGAATGAACGCGAAGCGTGGAATTCTAAAGACCTTCAGGGGGCAATGTGCATGAGAAGGTTAATACAGCCATTGAGTTTCTTAAAGAAATTGAAAAACATTTTATAAAAAAATTATAAGACTGAATTAAGTACGCTTTTGTCGAGTTGATTTCAATGAAGTTTAAAGGCAAAATAAACATATGAGAGTACATCTTAAAGATATCAAATATTATTTCAAAACTAAATGTACTAAAGTTAGAATTATCAAAAGATTTGTTCCTGCACTTAGTTTTACTTTATCTTTCAGCACAATTGAGTTAATTTAAGGTCAATTACAACTGTCAAAGGGGCAAATGAGCTCTTAATTAGTCCATTTATTATTGCGTCTAAGAAGAAGAAAGATTGAAGCAAAAACAAGCTGAAAGTGCTCACTTGGCCGTTTGTATTTTAATTTTTATCCGTGGTCATTGTGGCATGGCCAGATTTACTCACTTTACAATAAAGATTATGATTATTTCATTGTGATTTGCTTGGAGAAGTTCTCTAAAAATGCCACAACAGAGCTTCTGAGAAGTTCTTTTGGCAACAAGAAAATGATGAGGATTATTTTTGTGAGCAATACTAATTAACGAGTGAACAGAACAATTAGCTCAACAATGTAATGCCCATATGCATGAGAAAACAATCTATAAATAACATTGAAGCAGAAAAAAGCAATCTATAATACATCGGAGGAGGAGAAAATGATTTATAAATAGCATCTGGAGTATATGATAGAGATGCACCTATAATGGTATGACCCATCCAAATCTAAATAAATATATTTAATATGTTTTATGTAAATCTATACATAGATATATACATATCCTTATCAGTTAAGAAGGATGGATAATTATAATCTCTTCTATACGAAGAAGAGAAAAACATTATTTTACAAAAAATAAAAGATAGGTTGGGAAAATAGGTTTGGTCTTAGTAATCAAACCTTGATATTGGAAAACTTTGAAAGCATATTGAAGACTTAGACATCTTACGTCAATCTAGGTATTTCTTGTTTTTATTTTATTTTTAATTACTTATATTAAGATCTAATAGCAAGAAGAGTGAAGTTAAAGGAATGTAAAATACTTTTAAGGCATTTCGTAGCATTATGTGGGTTAGCGTTCAAGGGATGATTTTGGATATTGACATACAACAGCTGCCAATCAGGCCATTTTCTTCGCCCGATTGTCAAAATACAACTGCCAGACTACCTCCAGAAATGTTGTACATTATGTAACGCGTTATTTTCTATGTGACGTTTTGAATCTACTAGGCCAATAGTCCTGGTAGATTCAAAACATTTCCCATGGACTCCCTGATATGAAGAGAAGACGCCCCTTTTCGAGCTTAAATCAGAAATTAAGTTTAACCCATTACAGAAGCAAATGAAAAATGCAATATCGTACTGAATTACCCAAAGATTGAGCAAAACAACGCGCCAGAAAACAAAGTAGAAAGGAGCCATGATCAAGAGACAAACCTACAAGAATGGTTCGGTGCTGACAGGGTGAGTAAGAGAGGAGAGAAGAGAAGGGCCGGCACTGCATTGCTGCCATCCGAAGTAGGAAGAGGTGTTAGATAGCAAGAAGAGAGAACGAAAAAGAAGAGCAGAAATTAGCAAAGGATGGGAGAGTAAGAGGTGAGTGAGGCGCGGTGTGGTCAAAGCACAGCCATTCGCTGTCCATTCTTTATCCCAAGACCTTCGTGCTCCCTGCCACACCGCGCTGCCAGATCTGTGGCCGGATAACCTGATTCGGGCTTAGCAGGCTATTTTTAGCCGCACCGCGGCTCGATTTGGTGGCAACTAGATCTTGCCACGACTAGCAAATTTTCTTTTTTTTTTTTTTGGCTGGTCCATTGGAGGCTTGCCCACGTGGCCAAACCCAGCCGCAACTTGATTTGGTCTAGGGCGGCCAGCCAACATTATTGGGAGAGGGTTTATTTTTATTTTTTATGTTAAAAATAATAAAATTAGGCCATCCTTCATGGCTATGATGAGGCTTCAGGGCAGAAAAAATTTTCTTCCCCACGCACTCCTCAACGCCTCTCTCTCTTTCTCTAATATATATATATATATATATATATATAAAAGGATAAATGGTCTTCTCAATCAGCTTGAGCTTTTACCTAATTGGATGGTTACAGAAGAACATTTCACAATTTTTTTATGAAGAAAACTGATGTTTCTGTGTGCAGAAAACATTTAGTCATCAAATAAAATGTAGAAACATTACCTTCTTACCTCAAATTAGTTCATACTTCTCGTATTTGGTATTTATCATCCATGCATCAAACAAAATAGAAATACACATCTGCAAATCTTACGAAAATATTCTTGAAATGGGTAATGAAGTTTCCTAGCCCTAAAATTGATAATCTTATTGATTTGATGGGAGTTTTGGGAAGTTAGGGTCAGACCTCCGTTGCATGTTGTGAAAATAACTAACTCAAATCATTAAGATTACAAATAACTTCCCTAAGAAACATAATTGACCTTTCTAAATAGGAAGTTGAAGCATATTGTTGACTAATAGATGATAAGAAACATCCAAATATTCATAAGAAGCTACTTGATATAAATGTTTAGACCTAATTAATTAGGTCAAGTACAAGGTTAATCTCGTGTACCTAAAATATGTTTCTGGTATTAAATGTAGGACCATTGCATATTGTTATAGCAAAAGAAACTAGCATTCACTCTAGCACTGCTAAACAAGTGAACAAGCCGAGCTCACCTTATACTCAAACTTAGAATAGCTTGAAGTTTGTTCGAACTCAACTTAAGATCGAATGAATTTCAAGCATATATGTTAGAAATTGACTAGAATATTACTCATACTGTTCGAATTCGACTCGAGCTCAAATACACTTAAACTATTAAATTTTAAGGAGCTCAAAACCAAATCATTTGGGAGCTTGAAAAGATGTCATTTGGGAGCTCAAAACCAATTTGTTTATGAGCTCGAAAGTAGCTCATTTTGGAGAAAAATATACAGTAATAGAGATTAAAAATTAACAAAATAGTTTATCAACAAAATAGTCTATCATATTCACAATACACTCATCACTCATCAAACAATGAACAACCCCCATCACAATAAAAATAACCCTAGCTTATCTTATTCACATTGATTTTATTATATTTTTCTAAATTATGTTGCATCAACTAGCATGCTTAGATTTAATTACTTAATTAGACAATTATTATTCATTAAGCATAACTTAAATCATATAAATATCACTTCATCTACTATCAGGCCTTCATCACATCAAACAATCAATCCTAACATACTTTGCTAATAATTATCAATTTTAAATAATTAAATTGGAGTAATTATACTTCACATTACGGCAATCGATGATGACTAGGGTTTCATCACACATCTCGAAGCTTAAATTCGGTGCTCAGCGCTCGAAGTTCTATTAGGTTTGATTGGATGATTTCGGCGAAAGATCAAGCGAATCTAGTTTTTCGACGGGTTCCAATGGCTTTCCAACAGTTTTCCGACAACTATTGTTGGCGGTGGCTATAGGCGGGATGGCGATGGTATGGGGTATTGTTGGCACCACCTCGATGAGCCCGATGCGTCTACTACATCGACAAGGTCGGCAAAGGCGGTAGATAGCTAGAAAAAAGACAAAGTAGGGGCGATCAGTGGTGGGCTCTGCTTCGGTTGGGAAAGGTCACAGGAAGGCTGAAGACGTCAAGGCGGTGATTGGATAGTGGCGGTGATGGTTGTTGGAGGTGGGATCGGTGTCGAGAGTGCGGTGCGGTCATGGCGTCTTCATCATGTCATGGAGGCTGGGCGACGGGGGAATGTTAGGCGATGTTCTAGTGGTGACTAGTAGCGTCGATTAGCGGTGGTGCGGCAGCCGTAAGTGGCATTAGCGACGAAGAAAGAGGGTGGCATCGAGGGTTTGGGGGAATGAGAAGCATTAGGGGGCGAAGAAATGGGTCAGCGGTGATATCATAAATAAAAGCTTTCTCGACTCCGACTTAAGTTGAAAATAATAACTAACTCATAATAAATCCTTAAAAAATAAAAAAAAATAGGGAAAATTTTCATAAAATATAATATACACCATAATACCAAAATGACATGTTCTATAACTAATAACCCATGCAAACTACCCTATAATGCTTCTTAATGCGTTATTTGGCCTAAAAATAATTCTACGATCAAATATATAAAAAACATACTGCATACTTTCATATACTCTGATAACTTATTTTTCATCATCTTTCTGGTGTTATCATGATATACTCAGATATATTTAACCCTCATAACTCATAATTCATGGTTGGCCTCAACTAAGCACGTGATTAATAAAACGGATTCAACTCGAACCGACGATTGAACATACTAGTTCACTAATGTAAAATTCTCATTTGAGTCACAAATTTTACATATGAGCTTATTGATGGATGCTAGATAGGAACTCGATTATAGGTATGATATTTTTATATATGTATTTTTATCTTGATAATAAACTGTAAATCTTTTGGCTATCTTATCTATGTTTTTAGTGGTCCGTCTCTTATATATGTCATAACATATATAATTTATTAACTTTACAATATTAGTTAATTAAGCCATGATAAACAATTAAATTATTGTTGCAGAGATTTCTGAAGGTGACAAACTCATGTTAATTAAAATTGGTTTTTATTCTTTTATTTTAGTAAAATTAGTTTTTTAGAATTTAGATTAATAGTAAATAATAAGATTTATCTACGATTTTAAATATGTTTTGAGTAGGTAAGTGATATTATATATATATATATATATATATATATATATATATATAGAAATGTTGTCATGCGCTGCATCACAATGATGCAGCGTATTTGATTGTGCACCGTTGGATCGAAATCCAACGGTGCACAATCAAAACATCTAACACAAACTCTCCCAAGACCCCCTCACATTTCCCCCCACCCTGCTGCCAAGCCCCGCCCACCGCTCCACCGACGTGCCCCTGCTTGCGTTGCGCCCCCGCTCGCCGCCAAGACCATGCCCGCCGCCCTGTTCCCCCCCACCCACTGCCTTGTTCCCCGCCCCTGCCACCCATTTCCCCCCACCCCACCCGCCGCCAGCGGCCATGCCCCCGCTCGCCGATGCGCCCATGCCCCCCGTCGCCCGCCGACAAGCCCCTGCCC
>JAVDBV010020686.1:2585-14895 GCA_032619315.1 Piper longum
TGTACATCTCATGACCACCGGCGCCGCCGCAATCGCCCCCCACGACAGAGTTTTTTGAGCCGGTTTAAGCCACGGCTACCACAATTTCCGGCATCCGCGAGCCACTATCGACTGATCCAACCACCCCGATGGCTTCCCCTCATCTAGATCTACATTTTGAGACCACCCATGACCATCGCCATGGCCGTGATTGCCGCCGGCGATGCCGCTGCCGACGATTCCCAACCTTTACGACCGATTTTCGGCCAGCCCGTGCCCGGACTCTTTCGATCATCACCACCAGCACCTTCGCCATCATGCCCCCTGTCAATCCCGATCAGCGGCGACCCTAGCCACGCCGCCGTCAGCATTTTTCAGTGACACGCACCGTTGCCCCCGTTTACCTGCTACCTGTGTTCGTGTCCGTCTACCCGTTTTTGCGTCTGCCTGTCCATGTGCACATCTGCCTGGTCATTCCCTAGTCCGCCAGACTATGTCCATGTTTTTGTCCTTCAACCTACCAGACCCAACCTAGCATTTGGTCCAAGCCATCCTGTTTGGTCTGGTTCAACTTGGTTCGGTCTAGTTCAGCTCATATTCAGTCGTTTCTCGACTATTTTTGGGAATTCGAGAACCCTTACATTAGTTTAGATGCATATTCCAATTGTTTAGATGTTTGAATGTTAAGAGTATTTTTCTTTATTTATTGAGTTATTTTTTTTATTATTTATTTAATTATTTAATTAGTCATATGCTTACTAACACGAATATATATATAATATTTACTCATGTTTAACCATGTATTTATATGCTATTATTATATTATTATTTTATTATTAGAGTATTAATTATGCTCATCTATATATTATTTATCTAATTATGTATGAGTGTATTCCTTGATTATTTATAAATTAATTAATTATTATTATAATGTCTTGATTTGCTTGTCACTTATTTATTTCTAGGTTTGCTAGCATTGTTTTTTTTTTGTATGTATTGATGATATGAACACACACCACAAGTAGAGACATTAGTATTTTATCTAGCAATGGGTTTTGATGTAGGTTATGTGGGTTGAACTCATCAACTTAAGACGCAGGGCTCCACTCATCTAAATTAGTTTTCCATCTCATTCTTGGTATACCAATCAATCTTCCAGGTCCATATAATTATTTGAAATGTTCTATTTTCCCTTGTTGACAACCCAGGTCGACCTGAGCCAAGATTTGACCACAATCATGGAGTGCAATCGCGGTCAAGGAATTGATTAAGTCCGACACAGGGTCGTACCCTTTATAATCTCAGAATGACCTGAGAGCTCATAAATCTCAGAATGACCTGAGAGTTCATAACCTCAGAATGACCTAAGAGCTCATAAATCTGATAATGACGTGAGAGCTCATAATCTCAGAATGACGTGAGAGTTCATAATCTCAGAATGACCTGGGAGGCTCAAAATCTCAGAATGACCTGAGAGGCTCATAATGTTAGAATGACCTGAGAAACTCATAACCTCAGAATGACGTGAGAAGCTCATAATCTCATAATAACTTGAGAGGCTCATAATCTCACAATGACCTGAGAGGCTCATAATCTCACAATGACCTAAGAAATAATGATAGGGATGATATTGACTTGTTTCATTTAATTATACGGCTTAGTGGTTTAATCACTAACGCAAAATTGCCTCCACAAGTGAGCAGCTTTGGGCTGAAGAATAAAAGAGTGGTGGGTGGTTCTTTTACCAACTCAGGTTTTGTGAATGGATAATAAATTGGACTTCTTTTTATTCTCTTGTGTTATAAATGTGGCTATGGGAAATGGTCCGAGACAGTGGGACGGTTATTTTATATATTGTCATATGCTACATGATTTTTTTTTTTGTGAGTCATAAATTCTAGACTTATTTGACGTATTAGAATTGAAGTTCTTGCATGTTATGTTTACAAATTTAACTTTTTAAGTAACACCCACGCCGGTTAGGGCGGATCGTTACATGGTTGTTCTATTTAAGACACCCCATCACCCTGAGCCAATCCACAACTTGGCTGGCATGTTTGTCTTTGTGTCGCTAACTTCCGTTCTGGTGTTCCAAGCGCTCAATTTGTGTGTGGCAGTTTGTGAGTTGTAATTTGCAAGCCGTCTCTATTAGTTAGTCTGTGGTTAGTGTTAACAATCAGATAATCTGAGTAGATGGTAAGAGGGCACCATGGAAGACTTCCGCTATGCCGTAGGCCTTGCCCTCTCTAGTGATCCCCATCGCTAGTGCAAGAGCCCATGGCAGATACCTAGACATAAATGAGTAGAGTCCTATGACAGAAGGAGTAGACCCTAATGGTAAGCAGATGAGGACGATGGAGGACTAGCAACAGTCCTGTGTGGAGATAACCGAGCTGGTAGATACAGCCCAGGAGATGGCCATGGTTGTGGCCAAAAGGGAAAAGAGGCCAACAAAGGCAAAGGCATTTGTTGAGGCCTCTTAGTGAGAGCGAGTACCACCACCACCACCACTACTGTTGCTAGCTCAGTATCCCCATAGTCCACCAATGCAGTTGACTGTAGACTGTATGAGATCCCAACCCCAGGGATGTCAATGGGAGTTCCACTCCCTAGACAAACTGTAAATTAGGTGGAGACAGCTAGACCTCATTATTTTGTTGTTGGAAACAAGACAATCAAGGATCTAAGGAGCCCCATCACCCCACGAAGCATTGGGATGTTGAGTGCTTACTGAAGAACGAGCATTTTCTACATGAGCACAAATCCCGATGTAGCATTGCAGTGGATTGATGAGGCTAGATCAGTGCTAATACACCTAGGGTGTCACCCAGAGCCACAAGTGCACGTAGCCAATTGGGCTACGCAGAGCATGGGCAAACTATCGTGGGACACTGCCACATAGCCTTTCTAGAGAGCAAGGCCCTTGAGCAGATTATATGGGACTAGTTTAGGGAGGTATTCTACTCCTAATACTTCTCTGTCATGGCACTAGCAGCAGCAGTAGGAAGGACTGCCGCACCACTGCGACAGGTACATCTTCCCGCACCACCGGTGCAGCCTCAGAGGCAGGGGAGAGCCGACCAGCAGTAGTGGGCACAAAGACCACCGCAGGGCCATGAGGGCAAGAGAGGCCTACGGGCCAGACGGGTCGAGGTTAGGGTCAGTAGAGGCAAGCTGGCCTAACTTTGTTAGATATTGAGCAAGCACCAACACAGATTGTTGCACAAGCTGAGGGGTAGAGACAGAGCGGCAGGCCAGAGCAGCAGGGCAAGATATATACAGCGAGTGCATAGGATGCAATTCAAGATGCAACTATCATCATAGGTACTCTTCTTATCCACTCTACATTGGAAATTGTGTTGTTTGACTATGGTAGTACGCATAAGTTCATAGCTAAGACATTTTTTGATAGGGTCGGTTTGTCTATAGAGGACTTAGGCTATGACTTGGTTGTGTCGACACTTGCCAGATTCGTACACACCACCGATAAGTGTGTGTAGGGTATCGTTGTGGTTATCTAGTAGCACATCCTTTTCAATGATTTTATAGTTTTACTGACGTGAGAGTTTGACGCAACATTCGGCAAGGATTGAATGACACACTACCGGGCATTGATTGACTACGAGAAGAAGGTTCAGTTCAAACTAAAGAGGAATGTGAGGATTACATTCGAAGGTAGAGGTAGAGAGAGAGGAGGAAGTCTCATATCCTATCGGCAGGCTCAGTGAGTGATAGACAAGGGTGGAGAAGTCTTCCTTTCCACCATTGTGGCTACACCAAATCAATCAGCACAAGAGTTGGCACGAATTCTAGTGGTTAGTGAGTTCCTAGATGTCTTTCCAAATAAGGTGCCCAGACTACCACCTGCCGAAGAGGTGGAGTTTGCTATTTATTTTGTCCATGATATGGTTCCTATCTCTAGGGCACCATATCTGATGGTGCTTGAGGTCAAGGAACTCAAGACTTAGTTGCATGGGCTATTGGAGCAAGGCTTCATCAAACCGAGTGTCACACCTTTGGGCGCTGTGGTCCTCTTCGTCAGGAAGAAGGATGAGGTTGTGCATTGACTATATAATGCTAAACCAGGTTCCAGTGAAGAACCATTATCCCCTCCTGCGGACAAATGAAGTGTTTGTCAACTTGGAGGACCTAATGTGTATTCAAAGATTGATCTTCAATCAAGCTACCATCAATAGAGGATATGAGAGGGGGATGTACCGAAGACAGCTTTTATGACTTGGTATGAGCACTACGAGTTCTTATCCATGCCTTTCGGGGCTGACAAATGCACCAGCAGCATTCATGGATCTCATGAACCAAGTGTTCTAGCCATACTTGGACTAGTTCATGATTGTATTTGAAGACGACGTCCTTATTTATTCGAGGTCAAAATAGGAGCACGAGACACACTTGAGGATTGCTTTTTCGTACCGTACATAAACTCCGCCTGTATGCAAAGCTCTCCAAGTGTGAATTTTGGCTATATGAGGTTGTCTTTTAGGACATGTAGTATCAGCGATTAGAATTGCAGTGGATTCAGCCAATGTTGAGGCAGTACTGGGATGGGAGCAACCTACTAACGCCATAGAGATACAAGGTTTTCTAGACTTGGCCGATAAGTGTGCCGGTTCTCTTCTCTGATAGCCCCTCTCACATGGATGACCAGGAAGGAGGAGTGCTTCGTGTGGACCGATGTATATGAGGGGAGTTTCCAAACTCTGAAGGCGAAACTCACTACCACACTAGTGTTGAGTTTACCAGATGACCATGTTGATTTTGTAGTGTGCAGGGAGGCAAAGTGATAGCATATGCTTCCCGACAGTTGAAAGTGCATGAGCAAAACTACCCCGCACACGACTTAGAGCTCGCAAAAATTGTATTTGCACTGCTCATTTGTAGACACTATCTATATGGAGTGTCCTTCCAGCTCTTTACTGATCATAAGAGCTTGAAGTACATCTTCACACAGATGGATCTAAACTGTAGATAGTGCAAGTGGTTGGAATTCCTGGTAGATTATGACATTGATGTTGCCTACCATCCAGGTAAGGCAAATGTAGTTGCAAATGCCATTAGCAGGAGGCCAATAGTATGTGGAGAGGCAGCTATGAGTATATAGTATGAGGACCAGGGAGAGGATGTAGCCAACCAACACCTTGTGGTAGTGTTAGCGACGCTGATGATTGGGTCCATCCCTATCATGATTCGGTCCATCCCTTTGGATCGAATTGGGGAGTTACAAGGGGAATAAAGATGAGAGACTAGAGTGGGTAGGGACAAGGAGGAAGAAGTAGGGGAAGAAGAGAAAAAGGAGTGGAAGATTGGGGTAGGAGCTTTATCTCTATCATTCCTTATAAAATTTGACAATATCTTATCTAATTCCATCATCTCCTGGTTTGTCTGTAGCATGACTCTAGGTATAGTTAAACCTTTTTATCATTAGAAATTTAGCTAATCTACTTTATGTATATAACTCCACTTTGCACTAAACCAGGCTAATCTCCAATGTAACATCTAATTTCCATCCACAGTGTGAATACAAGTCCATGTAAAAGCGCATAACTAAAACACGTAGAAGTTAGACATGCAAAACAAAAAACATACCTGCTGGGTTAGCTGTGGATCAGCTTATGGGGCATCCATACAATGACATTTTAAACATGCCACAATCATACATACATTTAGCATAACAAACATACCATACAACATGCATGTACGTACAGCTTGCATTCTGAATGTTAGCCACCTTACTAGTCCAAGAAGTTGGCTCTAATATCAAGTTGTAACACCCCATTTTTTGGCCCAAAGATGGGCCAAAATGCAATGTTATAATTCGCAAGCTATTCAACAAAACAATAATACCACCCAGCATGCACGTACATAACCCTGGTATTCCGAAGGTTATTTGTTTTAATAGTCTAAGAAGTCAGCTCTGATACCAAGTTGTAACACCACACTTTTTGGCCTGAAGCCGGACCAAAGTATGATAATATAATTTGGAAAGTTATTCATTGGACTACTATCATACAAATCTTATGGAAGCGGATATTGTCCTTTAAGGAGGCTTAAGACAACAACCTAATTAGGTTTTTTATACAATGCATGTTGATCATCTTACTATTGGAAGGCTCTTATACTTAAGGCTTATAGCATGAGCACTCAGAGTTACGGGACACGTAGCGCACCCACCCCCTCTGGCAACTAAAAGGTGATTTCACATAATGCAGATGAACACTTTAAGTTACACGAAGGTAAAATCCCCAATGCAACTAAGGTTGAGCTTTGATAATGCGGATGCATGATCTGGATCTTACACTTAGTTTCAATCTTTGAGTTAGGTAACTTATAATTAGATGAGGATGCATAATTCAATACAGGCAATGCCAGGGTCATGGTTACTAGTTCTACATACCCACAATCAGAAATTTAAAACACGGAGACATTCTGCAAGTGTTAGGACATCATATTCTAGCACCCAATCTTCACGTGGATCTTTACGAGGTATGAACTGTAAGCTCATCCATTCACGTTACTTCAATCACACACAACTACAAACAAATGCATTTAGTGTACCTTAAGTGCTTTCAACATCAGTGTCAGGACTCTGGGGCGTAAGCCAACCATGCATAAAGTCATTACTTAATAGCCTAAAGTTAACTAGCCTGCACAGTAAGTTAGTTAAATAAAATGACATCGAATAGCAGTCAAAATATATCATGCTAAGTAAGGTCTCAATCGACAATTGATCTTATTACACCTCATAGTCTTAAGCCCACATAGGGAACCATATTACATCGAATTGCATCACAAAATACTTAACAACTCAAAAGCATAATACAATGACCGATACCCCCACCATGAGCCACTCAATCCTTCCAACATTGACAGCTACCACTAATTGAAGAAAAAACATTACTGGTCTAAAAGTAACTAATGATAATACCAAAATTGGCATATGGGTACCCTAGAACCCATGAAGGAAGTCTCAAACATCAAGTAAAGTTCGGAATCACTCAATGAACGTACAACATAATCATACATATTGAGCCAAAATCCTCAATGACACTACATGCAACTCGAACAACTCAACAGAGTATACAATGTGGCATAATCACACTCTTATACTGGAATTTAGTCCAGTCTAGAGTAACATGCTTGCATCATACCTCATTGGTAGCAGGATCATATAGAGAAATACATATAAAGATAATCTGTCACACACATATGTATATATATAGGGTCTGGGTAGGGGTTTGTATCATACTGTTACTTGATTTTATGTTCAAAAACTATCAAGGGACCTCAACCTTAAAGTTTTATTAAACTGCCTACAAACGTCGTCTAAACGGCCCAAAGCTAGTTGGATCCAATCAAAAGCTACTAACTTTGTCCTATGATTGTAAAACAAAGCTACAATAGACTCAAGCAGAGAATCAAATAGGGGGAGTATTCTAGTCCTAGATGAGTCGAGCTCCTTGTCCTAACTCGGTGCACTCACTTTGCATATCCTAAGAAGTGAAAAGGAAACCCTCGACTAACATGGCATGTTTTGTGGCAAAGCCTCCACATATGCACAACACACACATAAGGTTAATTAACTTATTTGTCTTACTTAATGACTTATTAAACTATATTAGGTAACCTTAATTAAATTTTAGGATTGCAAGTATGCTTAGTGGAAAAAGGTCCAATACATAGGGTTTTATTGTTAGACTTAATTGGACGATTTTTTAGATGGGCCAAATTGTGGCCAAATAGGCTAACATTTGGACCAAGAGATCTACTGAGCCAATGGCTGCCAAATTTTAAGGTGATGTTATTGGGGCAAACCATAAATTCTAGTTAAAATATTGGGGAAATTTAACGTAAAAAACTTGGTTTGAAGATTTTGCAACTGGAGCTAACGAACTAAGGTTTGACCATGCAATCACGTCCACTCCACAAAACCCGATTATCTAACCACTTAAATAAATTTTAACTTAGCCCAAAATTTACATGTTTACAATAGACAATTAGTAAGTTCATAGAAAATTTTTTACAGATGTTATTTGTGTTTTAATTGGTTCACCATGGAGCACAACCTTAAAGTATGACATGGTAAATCAATAGAATAACAAACACAACGGATTTAAGGTTTTGTTCATGCCCTTAGTGAGGTTATTTTATCATGGTATGTTATCAAGAACTAGATAAAATTATAAAATATAAACATAAAAGACTTCATCCAAATACATCCTACAACATGGTGTAAAAATTAATAAAATGGGTGGCCAAGTCATTGGGACCATGAAAGTTACCACCTTTCAACAAGTTTGGCACTTGTTCATAGTTATACATGCAGAATTAGACGAAACAATCCAAACAAAATGTGTAGATCTATCTCTTATACAAAAATCATGAACCTACAGTATGAGATATGAATTTATACCAAAAGAGTGCCCATACAAGCATATACATCTTTTAAAACTCATAACTATTTTCATACATATGCAAATAACGTGATTCTGAAGCCTAACTACTCCCAAAAAAAGATCTAAATGATAAAAATATAAGCACAGTTATACAAGCATGCAAAGACATAAAACATTCAAAAAGGTAGGAAAGGTAAGGCTTTTACTTCTTATGGGTCCAAGGGGAGGCCTCTTGGGGCTTCTTACCCCAACACCTACAACCCTGAAAGGTTGGTTGGACTAGGAGTGGGCTTAGAGGAGCTAAGGAGGGCTGGGGAAGAAGTAGAGAAGAGAGGAGGAGAGGGGAAGGTCAGGAGGAGTGAGCAGAGGAGTGAAAAGTGGAGGAGACGGGTTGAATTTATAGAAGGGGAAACTACTCCGACACAAGGGCCCCCTCCCAACGCCTTTGCGTTGGTCTCTACAAGTCAGACCACAGATTTTCACACCCAAACCACACGTGTCTACTGGACCAAACCGTGCAGAAAATTGGGTCAACTTTTTGGGTGCAAGGGTGCTAGTGCAATGCTGTTGCACTATACAAGGGGAAAATTTTAAATTTTGGGTGTAATGGTAACTTGAACCCTCAGCTAGAAAGGGATGTATGGTCGTTGCTAGGGCGCCAGTGCCCATGCACCAAGACCCTTGCGTAAAGGTGTTGTGAGGGTGTTGTAACTCGAGTCAAGGGTTTATACTCTGAACTAGTTGGTTTGACTGTTATTTTCAGTTGAGTCAATTTCAGAACACGCGAACCGAGCTGAGGCCGGTCTTATGTTATGAACTATTCGAGTCATGTGTGCCCAAGTATATACTCATAACGTGAGTAAGACAACAGCAGAATAAGTTATCAGAATATATGAGAGTGTGCCATATTTTCTTTATTTATTTTAATTAGATCTTATAATTATTTTTAGCCCGAATAACGCATTAGAACATGTTACGAGTAGTTTGGGTGGGTTATTAGTTATAGAGCATGTCATTGTAATGTTGTGTGTATTATGGGATTTTTTCGTATTTTTTTGAATTTCTTTTAGAATTATTACGAGTTTGTATTATTTTTCTATAGTCAGAGTCGAGTCAAGTTTTAATTATGAGACGACCATTCATTTTTCTCCCCGACCATTCATTTTTCTCACCAACCACTCATTTTCTTCCCCTAACATCTATTTATTCCAAACCTTCGACACTGTTACCATCCAGTCGCCACCATCCTCCTCACCCAACTTCCTTCCTCTTTTTCTCCCTTCTCTCTACCCCACGATCCTCACTCGAGCCGGCAATAACCTTGTCACCGTTGCCAAAATTTTATCCAATTTTATTTGATAATGAAATGTTTCATGATTTTGGTGTGATTGTAAATAGTTGTTGGTATAAATTGAAATGCATGTTAATGGATGATAATAGTGAATTAGAGTTTAATTACATGTAAATAGATATTATCTTGTATGGATTGATGAGGAGTGTAGCATTCATGCATTATATCAGGCGTTAGTATTTAGTTTTGTTGTGTATGCATGAAGTAGGAGCTCGCTACTAGGCACGTGGATACGATTGGAGCTTCAAGAAGGTCTGTTAGGACTCGTTTCTTGTTCTACGCTATATTCTATTATGTATTGCCTTATTACTTATTGGACAAGTTAAGTGGTATTTTATCGGATCCCACTCAACACGGGCTATTTAATCGACCAGTTTTTCGGATTAGTAACCCTTGAGGATGAGATCCCTCGAGTATGTTTTTGAAAATAAGATCCACCACATATTGCCTTCGGACCAATTATATAAATCCCTTCCCTGGCCTATCTATACTTTAATCGAGTTTTTACTGAGATGAGAGATGAGAAAACTAACTCGTACGTACCATGAGCGGGTGCACGTGCCACTCAAAGTGGGCTCTAGATTAGTGAGCGGGTTGTTCCAATCCTGAGGGATCCTAACAACTCCCGTTTTTAGTTCCTCACACTCAGAGAAACGTGGAGGTTTATGGGTACTATTTAGTACAGCGCATGTCCAAACTTGTGGTTCAAAGGGTACTAAAGGCCACTGTCTAAGAGTACTCGGTCTTCATACTCAAGACCAGGAGAATTATGGAGGTAAGGAGTGGGCTTAGGATACTACTAGTCCCGAGGGACCAGCAAATGAATCGAGAAAATCAGCAACAGCAGAACAACCAGTTCAAGATGCTACTGGGTTTGCAGCCATGTGGCCCCTCAAGAGGTGCCCTTAAGAGAGTTCAAAAGAAGTATATGAATTTTTTCTTTGAGCTCACGAGAAGTATATGAATTTTTTCTTTCATATGAGAGCTTGCTCTCATAGCCAATTTGATATTAGTTATATTTTTGGACTAGTAACACTCGATACTGACGTATTTTTATAATATATGTAGGCGATGATCATGAATAAGATGAGCCAGCT
Organism: Piper longum; assembly: GCA_032619315.1. NCBI lineage: Eukaryota > Viridiplantae > Streptophyta > Magnoliopsida > Piperales > Piperaceae > Piper > Piper longum. The sequence continues at coordinate 13,424 of JAVDBV010020686.1, forward strand.
AGGACACAGGAGCAATGACATCTCTTGTATACACACTCGTCAAATGATAGCATGTTTAATATTTTCAGGATGATGTAATGAAATGTTATACATGATGATGTGGTATGATGTATGCTTGCTAACGATGACATCTTAATAAATATGTTTAGACAATGAATAAGTACAACAAGTTAGTCAAGACCGAGTTAGGTAAGATCAAGCTAAATCAGTAGTTGAGTTGAGACTAAATACAAAAATGAATTATACGGTTGAATGATTTATTGTGTAAATGTTTTATTAATTATTTACATACGTATACATGTTGATTTGACAGGGGGCCCTTAATTGCAAACTCAGTCTCTAACGACCCACTATTTTTCACAATATTGTGGGCCTTGCTGGCCAGGTGTTATTCAAAATTTAACAAACCAACCCTGTAACGACCAGCCCTAACTGGACCGGGTGCATTTCTAACTTAACAAAAGGGCAAATGTATCATATGGCAATGTATGAAATATTTATCCCATAGTCTCGGACCGTTTCCCATAGCCACATTTATAACACAGAAATTAAAAGGAAGTCCACTTATTATCCATTCGCCACTTGAGTTGGTAGAAGAACCACCTAGCCGTCCTTTATTCTTTAGTTCCAAGCTGCTAACTTGCGGAGGCAATTCCGCGTTAGTAATAAAACCACTAAGCCATATAATTAAGGAAACAAGTCAAATATACTCCTTATTCAAAAGTCTTTTTATTATGTGGGGAGGCACTCCGCTACAGTCCTATTATTTAGGGAGGCATTCCGCTACACTCCTATTATGCGGGGAGGCCTTCCTCTATACTCCTATTATTATTATAATTAAAATTTTGGCCCCGTGTCGGACTGAGTCAATTCCTTAACCCCGGTTGCACACAGTGCATGGTGCTTGAATCTAGGCTCAGGCCGACCAGGGCTGCCATAAGGGAATATACAACATTTCAATAATTATACAGACCTGGTTAGTTTGTACGTAATCTTGCAGATGCAATCAACGATCCTAATCTGAACGAGAACATAAAATTATACATGAGTATAATTTTATTCGCGTAACAATGCATGCAACTAAATGATTAATATTTCTATCTTTATAACAATTCAACAATTTAATAAATATAATATTAATTAAATAATTAACTAAAATAATAATTAAAGAAATTCATCATAATATCTAATCATGTTAAACTATGTGAATATTCATTTAAACTAATGTAAGGGTTTTTGAATTACTAAAAATAGTCATGAAATGGTCGAAAACGGCCTTAACCAAGCTGAACTGGATCGAATCAAGCTGAACCAGAATAAATTGAAAGTGTTGAACCAACCCAGTCTGGGTTAACCAAAAAAATTGGATGGGTTAGCTAGGCTTATGGATGTGGATATGGACATGGACATGGCTGGTGGACTCGGTCTAGCCAAACAGATGTGGTCGCGGACAAGCGGACCACGAACTGGGT
>JAVDBV010020838.1:0-14524 GCA_032619315.1 Piper longum
ATATATATATATATATAGTTTTGCGTGCAATTTATATGTAAGTACAACTAATATACAAAACACAAGTGAACTGTTTAGCAAAAGACACAAAAAGTACAATCCTTTGCTGCACCACAAACTTCGTCGAAAGTTTGACCACTAAAAAAGTGAAAACCGGCTTCGGGGATTTCTGCAGGTTGTGGCAGCCGACAAAAACCATCAACGAAGTTATATGTTCGGCCAAAATGCATCTATGATCCAAGCTAAAATGTCTTAAGAAACGCCTCCATATATTAGCACATCGTTGTCGTTAAATCGTCAGGTGGCTTGGATCATAGATGCACGTCGAGGGTAAATCGTCCTCTAACGATAAATTATCCTTGTAGGTTGGGCATGCATTGTACACAAATAATTTGAAGTGATGCATATAAGCTGCTTCATCTTGCAATAAATCAACTATATTTTTCCTTACATATCCATGTTTGCCATTTACAAGGTATGAAATCCAAACAAAAGGATGGTGGGATCTCGATGGTAGCTCCACGTCCGCTCCTCACTATATTTTATCGCAACAAAGAATTTACAACAAGAAACAACACAACACCAAATAACAAGCATCACAATAGCGGCCCCCAGCTACGTACTCTTCACCTGAGCTTTATCTTCTCCTATCATCCATCTAGTCAAAGTACTTGGGTCATATGCAAGAGACCTACAGTTATTCATAATGCCGAGATTAGTACCAATTTGCTCATATTCTTTCATGATTGCTTCCATCTCAGCTTCAACCTTGCCATCATCACTTCCGTCCAGACCCATCCACAAAACATCTGAGTAATGCTGTTCTTTTTCAAGGTCATCTTTGAAAAGCTCCATCGCAGGGCTCTGAATTGAACCAAATTTCCGTCAGTACAAGATGCAAACATGCTTTTCTTAGGACATACTCATTCGCTAAAGAAGTTTTTATTGTATTTAATGAACCAATTTCAGCTATTCACATTCAAATAAGTGGATTGTTTAACATTGATTAAGGATGACTCCTAAAAGCTCGTAACTACTTCCCAAAAAATATGTAGTATAATAAGGTGAAAGGGCAAGGAAGGTCAATAGTTGGGCACAGAATGGATCTATTTCAGAATCTGCCCACCACATTGCAGACAGAAATTAGAAATAAACAAGAACAAGATCAGGATCTGCCCATCTGAACCATACACCCTGCAGTGTAACTTCCAAAGCTAGGCTATTTACCTGACACAGTGCAGCATAATGCTTGAAAGCTTCACTGTTTTCATCCTGATCATACAATAGTGTCCCTCCATACCATCCACTAGTCTCATCAACAGATGTAATTGCAAGATACCTACACATGAAACACCAATCTCATGATCTCAAAAGATATTCATCAGTAGCAGAGGATATATGTTCATTTAGCTCTAACTAAAATCTGAACAGTTGTATAATGACATTTAGGCAACAAAGCAAATCATTAAGGGATGGATGCTTCAAACCTTTGAAAGATGTCCTCCTCAAACAGATCACCAATTGGAGATAGCCACTCTAAATTGCAACCACCATCAAGACTTGACTTGATTTGTGATGGCATAATCACACGTTCATTTAAAAATTCCTTTTGGCCAGGACCACTCCCCTCATATTTTCTTTGACCAAAGAGCCAATTTGGGGTTTTAAGTTGTATCTCCCTGGCCATGGTGACAACAAAGCATTTATTATGCTATCAACCTTTAACAGCATATGTACGCACAAGAAGTTACAGGCACTACACCCATATGAGAAAAGGATATGATAATTCAACAAAAAAGAACTTTACGCAGCATCTGGCGCCATCCCAGAATTTCCGACCCCACTTGCCCCTCTAAAATCAGGCTCACTGCAGAGCCTGACTTTCTTTAGTGTCCCACATGTTTTCTCTAAAAGCTTATCAAATGATGTCAATTTCACTTTCGTGAAATCTTCCCTGCAAGCTGGAATAGGAGCAAATTTTTTCTTGGAGATGGTCTGATATGTTGAATCATCACCTTTCAATCTGAAAAAAGAAATGAAAATGATGCTCAAGCTAATGAGAGAGGAAACAAGCTGCCATCTCATACTGACGAGGACAGCATAATGTTGTCATCAGCTCCTTAATCTTTTTTGTAGCACATGTTTTGACCATAGCAGGAGGTAGGAAACTGATTTGCAGAAGCACATACAATAGATTGCACAATGATATATATCGAACACAGAATCACAATAAAAAGTTAAACCTCAGCAGTGTACCTACATTATATACAGTTATAAATATCACTAAAGTTGACTACTATAATCTTCAAAATGTATAAAATAGTATTTCATGTCCTTCAAGGAGCCTAGGCTAGTAGACAGCCCATTCTAATTAATAAAGCAAAAAAGGTACAAGAATCACACTATACCATTTAAGTATTTATTATAGTTAACAATCATGCGAACTTTGAGGGAAAAATATATAAAAATACAGAAGTGACACATATTGTGGAGCGGTCCAAATCCACCACCTGATTAGAAAGACAAAAGCAACTATGAATTAAATCATATGAAACATAACTCAAATAGAGACTTATTACAAATTAATTATGACAGCATTTTTAGAATATAGAATATTGCATAAAACAAACAAATATCAAGGCTAACCGGGGAAGAATTTCTTTATTATTGCTAGTGCAACATAAGCCAATCATCCAAAAGGCTTCTATGTATTCAAATAATCGAGTTGAAAATGTTATATCATCACAAACAGCTTATTGCAAAGCCGAAAAAGAGACATATTTTACAACATGAGAATCATATTTATCAAACTTTATTCCCACATATCTAAACAGAACAGAAAAGGAATTGAGCTTAGCTTGAAAATAAAGCATTTGACAATGTATATTTTCTTAAAATTAATGTACTAAAAGTAGAACCATTTAAAAAATAGCATTAATTGAAGTGACAGTTGATAAGGAGTGCACGCTGGATAAGAAATGTTCCAATTTCAAATGACAAAAAGAAAATGCTTAGCAACTCTAACAAATATTTAAAATCATCAAACAAATACCACAACAGTTAGAATTAGAAAATTCTAGCAAAGAACGTGCACCTATTACTGTCAAGTACGGAGTCATCTACAGTTCCAGAAACATGAAGATAATAGTCTGAATCTAGCTCCCAAAGAGCTGGCTTTCCTTCTTGTGGTTGAAAGTAACCTAAGAACCTGACATTTATAATTATTAATACGAGGAGGCAGAGTATTAGATAACATATACATTATCTTAAATCAAAGGCAAATTACAAGTTCATGGCATCCTGCTTTTCGCCATCTGTGTAAGTATTGCTGTAGTAACGTTTAATAGACTTCAGAAACTCCCGTGATTGGGTGGTAGCTTTCCACTTTCCTTGCCTCTCAGGGAAAACCTTGAAAATCATACCATTCAATGTAAATATAGGAAGTGAGGCATCAAAATCTAATAAAAAGATGAAAAATTATAAACAACAAAATGCCAAGACAGAGTGTTTCATGAAAAGACCAAATACAACGACCGCTTAAGCCGAGTTGTGCTGCTCTTAGTTATTAATCCTTTGCAAACAATATATAAAATAAAATAAATCACACCTTCATAACAAAAAGTAAAAGAGGCTATAAACACAGGACCCATGTATTGATAATATTCTTGGTAAGGGTAACAATGATCAGTAATGACTCAACAGAGCAGTACGTAAGCTAATGTAAACCATTTTTTAACGAAAATTTCACTTTCGGCAAAGCATAGTTCTTTATATTTGAAGATGGTTTTTTTATGAATAATAATATTTAACAAATATCCTATAATTAATGTTGAGGACCCGTAGAATTTTGTCTGTCCACATTCAAAAATTGGAAAATATAATAGAATAAAATAAGCAGAGAAGGCTGAATGGGGGAAATGATTTCCTATTCAACCACCCATATCCATGTTCATATTTTCCGTTCACAGACTTTGATCATGTCTTGTTAGACCAAGAGCACAGTGTTCTTCTCCTCGCAATAATAAAGGAGCATAAGTCAAAAAACATTTATTTTTCTTCTACCACATATCAAGGACATGATCATGTGCGAATAAATGACAAAGCTGTAATGGTTGGGTGCCATTCTCACAGCCAATTCTCCTTGTTCATCAAGGCTTGAGACCGACAATATAAGTTATCATGTACTAAAGGAAGTGAGAACAATACCGTATTATGAGCAGCAGAGCCTCCGTATTGTTGAGCAAGAGCATCTCCCATGCTTTGATACATATCCATCAAAGCTGCAGCAATGCTGCTATCCGGATCCACTTTGGGAACATCTGTCAAACCCATTGCATGGAGTTGGCGGCCTAAAGCTGCCAATCCATATGCATACTGTGCAACGTTGGTACGGTCTAAACAGTCAATGCAGTTTGTACGCAATACACCACTTTGGTATTGGGGTCCCAAAGCCACTTCATTTTCTTTCCTAAGCATGCCAAAATCAAGTTCTCTGTCCCGAGAAACTACAGAGCTAAAAGTTTCACTGCTGCTACTGCCAATCCTAGACAGATCACCTGAGTTTGCTGATCTCAGATCACCAAGTGAAGAGTCTCTGCCATTGAATGAGCAATGTACAAACTCTTAAACTTTGACATGATATTTCTTGCATCAATTTCTAAAGTTAAATAGGATCGAAACAGTTCGTATTAACAGAGCTCAAATAAACTAACAAAACAAAAAAACATCTATATATCTAAAAAACAAGATTGAAGCAGTCCCCGGACAAAAAACTATTTCAGAATACTCATTATTGATATGATTTTCTGAGTCCAGTAAAAATCCCTTCATAACTTGACTCAGACTCCTACCTCCCTGTACTAGTTCTACTCAATTTATTTGACTTCTTCTTGATCGCAGCTGGCTTTCCACTGTAATAGAAACCAGTCATATCAAGTGCTTCAGCTGCTACGGCACCCAAAACTGCCAAAACATTGGCAGATTTACTGTAGAACAAACAATAGATATTTTCAGAAATACAGTTATAGAAAATTATTAATCTTAATATCACACAACTAATAATTAAACCTCTTTGCAAATTTGTGGAAATCCCAATGAATAAACTTTACGTGGCTATCCTCTGAGAGAATCTGGTTCAGATATCCAACTGCATTAACAAATTCACGACGAAGCATCATTTCTCGAGGTCTTTTCTCCACTGTCTGCACTTTTGAAACAACTATAAGTCTTACATACTTTGAAAATAATAATAAGCACGAAAACACATCAATGAGAAAGAATGGTAGTTTCATGAAGCTTCCTTTGAAGTATATAATGCCTATATCAATTAACTGCTTCAAACTAGTATGAGAAATCCTGAAACTAAAAAATGTTCAGCAAGAGTTATTATTGCCAAGTGAAACCATAAATTCCTTGTGACTATCCTCGAACGTTGCCACTATTTTAACATGCCCGCTCCGACTCTGTTTCACCCTGCAAATGTGTTTTTTTTTCATTTAGTTCAAATTTTGCTGCTTTCAGGAGCAATTATGATGTTCAATGAACTATTTAGCTCATTATTTAGTCTGACAGTTATAACCTTTACCACCTACATCAAGAATAATAACCCTACACCATAAAATATAGTTCTTATAGTGCTCTGTGTCCTCTTTTGTAGTATAAATTTACCAATTATTTGCGCATCATTTTTTTTCAACCAGATCAATCAAATTTAAAAGACAAAATCCAATGAGAGGATATACATATTAAAGAATGTTAACAAAATGACATATTCATGAAGTGGTTAATGATGATAGCACGAAGGAAAATGGCAAAATCCACAATTCCTTTTTGAAAGATGTGAAAATAAAAAACTTATAATGGTCATATGAATATCCATACTCACCTTGATAAGATTTAGCACAATGACTGGATTGCCATATCTTTTAGCTAGATCATCGAAATGCAACTTGGTTGCCTGATAGGTGGGATCATACCTCTGTACTGAAGCAAGACAGGAAAAAAAAAGAGGCCAGTCAGGCAGGAAAAGGCAGGTAATCTAAGAATCTCAGCATACAATCACCAATAACTTACATATTATGTCAGGTTTAGGACTGAACCTTGAAGCTTCTTGAGACCAGAAAAGAGGTATCGAGCCACGCATTTGTACAACTGAACTCATCTTTCCTTTGCGAAAGCCAGCTTCTTCATCAAGAACAATCTGCTCTGTCTCAACATCATTTGCAACTCGACCTCGATCATTCACTCCCCGTTTCAAATAACTAAATATAAAATAGGGAATTTAATAAATGAACAAAAGCGGATAATATGGGTGCATAAGAACATATCCTGTGATTATTTTTTTCACATTATAAAATATGCATGGAAAATTGTCCATTGGTAAAACATAGCATACAAAACTTTTTTAAACTTAATTACCGTGTGCCAGCAAAATGGCGAGAGCGCCTAGAGATAAGTGTCGCAATAAATTCTCGTCCATATATAGATAGTCTGACCTGCCATTATAAAATTACAACATAACATGAAAACAAAAACTTGAGTTGATCCAATTTCAACTAGAAAAAAAAAAAAAAAGAGGAAGTGTACCCAGTAAACACAGATGTTAACCAGCAGTCTAAAAGTTAAAAAATTGTAATGAGCTTTAAGGTACGAATGAAGTAGAAAGATGGCTGACTGATGTACACTTGAAAAAATTACCTGCTTAAAATGTCCATGGACAAGTGCAATAGTCCAAAGTGTATTATTGCACCTTGATCGAATGGCTTCCGTAAGATATGAATTCCACACAAAAATGCTCTCATAGGGCATCTTTTCTCCACCAGTTAGTATTACATTCTTTTGCAAACTCTGCATGATCGGATATGTATAACTATAGAAGAAGTCTTTTGTAAGATCAACACTTGACAGCAACTTCCTATACCTATAAGTAAAAATACAAGCATTAACTGAAGCAAAAATCTCAACAGACATTGTCATACAACCAAATCAAAATGTTGGAAAGATGCTCAATAAAATTCTATTATAGTCTTCAATAGTTGACAACTATACACAAAAAAAAAATTGGCAGAAGAATGGAAAAAAGACAGACTCAAAACTTAAGAAAAGTTAGCTTCACTATAAGGCTGCCAAATTTTTTAATGCAATTCAAAGTCTAATCAGTCAAATAGGTAATGCCTATTTTCTCTCAAATAATTTATCTCAAACAATCGCCAAGGGCAACTTCTAAAACATGTTTTCCCACTCGTTTGCCCGTGTAAAATATTTGAGGAATAACACATCATCAGGGCGAAAAGTAAACCCCCATTCGACACATTATATATGGTCCTCCAGGATGGAAATATCTTCTAGAAAAAGTGTGTGACAATGAATAACAATGATTCAAGAAAACTTACATATGCCGACATTATCCAACAAAAAGGATTGCAAAAGCTATGAAATTGACGTACCTCAACTCTGTTTTGGAATGTGCTACATCAGTCTGAATCGAGGAATGCGGAACGGTGATCAGCTGACTCTCATCAATGCTATAAATGGCGTGGCCACATAAACAACCAATTTGTCGGCGCTTCGTGACCAGGATAAGATAATACGATTCAAGAAACTTGATGCATCCTATACTTCGAACAAACAAAAAAGAGAGTAGCAACACAAATTCGAAAAATAAGCAATAGAGAACCTTCAATTTTTCGTAAAAAAAAAAAGTATAACTTCTTTTTTGAATGATGCGGACCTGCAATGCCATAGACTTTGGCGACAAAAGTGAGGCCGCCGGTGGAGCGGTTGCCTTCGCTAATGCGTTGGAGCAAACTCTTGACTTCTTGCGGGGTGTACACCACCGGATCCTCGCTAATGTTGAGCTCGGATGCTTCTGACCGGTCGATCTTCAGAACGCGGTAGTACTTCCTGTTCCTATCGGTGCCGATGAGATAAAACCTCTATACAAACACAACACACAACTCAGAGAGAGAGAGGAATTGGTAGCAAAGAAACGAAAATAAGAAGGGGAAAGGAATAGGGTGCCCACGGCGCGGGTTTCGTAGAGTCGGAACTTCTCGAGGGAGTAGGAGATGTGGTCGAGGTCGGTATCGGAGGTCTTGGCCGACGGCGGAGGGGCGATCGGAGGCTTAGGGTTCTCCGATTTAGCCATAGGATGGTCGCCGGCAGTAGCGGTGGCGGTGGCGGTGGCGGGGCGGGCCGGAGCTTCCTTCGGTTAATTATTAGGTAAATGCGGTCACTCGGCCCAAAGGGTATGTGCTCACTGTGCAGCGGTCTAATCGGGTCAAAGTCAAATTTATTTAAATTTTATAATATTTAAACTTACTTTAAATAGAATTTTAGTTTAGTTCGAATATAATAAATATTTATATGTTTGACTTATAAAAGATTAATTTTTTTTAAATACTATATAAGTTAAATATAACCTCAATGGGAACATTTTTCCAAGTTTAAATACATTGAGTTTAAGTTTCGAGCTAAGCCGAATACTCTTTTACTCGAGCTCTATTCATTGTTTAACGAACTTATCTATTTTGAACCGAATATTTTTTCGAGCATAAAATTAACAAGCGTGAGCCGAACCCGGCCGAACCGAGTGTAAAAAGCTCGCAAGCAGGCTTAACTCGTTTACACTTAATGTTACATCCCCAACTAAATTCTCCTTAAATCTAATTAAATAAATAATTAAATTACACACTTAAAAATAAAAACCATACTTACATGATAATTTTTTAAGATAAAAGAAAACAATAGAAATTTTTTATTTTTTAAAATTACAAAAAATTTTAAATTATTATTATATTTTCCTTATAAACTTTTGTTTTCAAGAAAAAAAAGATCCACCATTTATTTAAAACCAAGAATTGTTAACATTAACGTACTACATGTTTCTAATTATATATATATATATATATATATATATATATATTTATAAAAATAATTTAAACATTTTCCTAGCATTTCATCCTTTATATGGTTTATTTTCGTATGGGAAAAATAGACAATGACAAAAATTTTATTTAACAATTTATTTAATTACATTCATTTAAACAATTGACACACTTTTCTCGTAAATTTAATAATGATAATAATAATAGTAATAATAATAATAATAATAATAATAATAATAATAATAATAATAATACTTCCTTTAATTCAATGAGGAATCAAAGTACATTTTAGCTAAATAACTTCAACATTACACTAGCATTTTGAAGGAATGCTAAAAATGGTGGATGGGCTATTCAAAGCTTGATTAAGCTCGATTTCACTTAATAATCGACTTGAACTTAACTCAAAATTAAATGAGTCAGGATTGGGCTTGTACATGTACAACTCCATTTGACTCGACGTTTAGTATTTTATGTAAAGAATAAGATTTTTGACTATATTTATCTTAATTTTTTTGTATGAATATATGTAAATTATAAAATATCATTATATAGTATCAAATTTAAATAAATTTATGCATAATGTTTGGGCGTTTTTTGCTCCTGTGAATCATGCTTCGCTTTGGGTGAATAAGTAGGTTTAGTGGGACAAAAGGTGACCTTGTTGCGCAAAAAAATCGTGTGAGCTAGAAAATAAATAAAAATAAAATACCACGAATGAGGAAATACACAGAGAATTTTTATGTGGTTTCTTAAGGTTTAACACGAATCCCTAAATCAGTCCACGGTGGCTTTATAATCACGAATTCACTATTTTTGCTTTAATTTTACACTTTATACAAAATAGTAAATTTTACCGCTTTTGAATTGATCCGCCTTTGATAACTTCAACTTCAATGCCTTGGTTCTTCCTTTTTTTATCTTCAAATTATTAAAATAGCCCCACTACTGTGTCTGGAGTGCCAAAAAATTGTAGGGTGGCAAGTTTCATCTTGATCCGAGGTCAGAAAGGCCTTCAAATTTTTTTTGGAGTGATAATGGACTGAACCATCATACAGAGGCTGTAATGATGGTGACGTTCTATTGTTGCACTTCTTCGATGGGCCAACTTTGGGTTATTTTCCAGCGAGGGCGAGGCTCTTCAGGAGCGGATCTCGACTTGGGTTTGTTGGCGGTGTTGAGGAGAGCCAAGTGGAGTTGGTGATATGGCTGGCGGTGGCTTGGGCTAGCCGAACGGAGGGCCCAAAGTTGGTGACTTTTTCTACGCTTGGTGGGAGTTTTCTGGCAGTTTCCTGGTGATGATGGGCTATTTCGGCAGTGTTAATTAGCTTGGCTTTGTTGGTAGCTATGAGAGGAACTCAGTGGAGGTAGTATCTTGGTCACTGGAGGCTTTGGCTAGCCAGACAATAGTTAGCAACTTTGCTGCTTGTTGGGCTTAACCACTCGCAGCAGGAATTTCTCTCGGCTTTATTTGGCAAGAGTGGGCGTCTTCGGGGATGGCTATCATTTGAATCTCGTCGATGGAACTCCCACCTTTCCATCGATGGGCTTGGGGTCACTGGATAGAAGTCTCCTGGGAGGGTCTCCTCCCCTTTCTCCTTTTTTCTTCCTTCTCCTTTTGCTTTTCTTCTTCAGTTTTCTTCAAAGCAGCGAGCCCCTCTTTCTCTGTCACTGCTCGGGTGTTTATAGATGTTCAGGGGAGTTTCTCGCTTCCACAATTCCAGGCCTCAAATCATACTTTCCCCTCCTTATCCTCAATTTTTCTTCACATAAAATAAGAACAGTGTGACAAGCTTTTACCTGGTAAATGACACTTAATCATAAAAGATCTAAATACACTTGCGATTTGGGTGACAAGATCTAAATTAGAACCATCACTATCAATTGCAACAACTTTTCTGTCGCCTCATATGTAATGTCGCTTCCTTCCTTGGATCACTATCTTTTTACCAAAGCTACACATTAGGCGAAATCTTACTTTTCCATGTTGCATTGAATTTTTCGACTTGACTTCCTTTTGAGGTGAAATTCTTTGGACAATAAGTTGGTCTTCCATATTTTCTTTATTGAGCTCCTCTCTTTTGCAAAGTCTTGCGCTTTGATTAGCTTGAACTTCAAACTTTTGCATTGGTGGAGATGTAAAGCATACTTTTTTCACTCCTTTGGTAGAGCAGGTAACACTTCCATATCATGAATCTTCACTGTTGTGCTTTCTATGTCTTCATTCTTCTTATCTTCATCAAGTTTTTCCTTTCTTTTTCAAAACTTCAATGGTGAAAATGAGTGGCTCATTGTCATCATATTAGCACTTGAAGCTTTGTACTTAATCCGCCCGTATAGAGCAACTCTTAGATTTTCTCCATGACATCTCAACACTTCACTATTGGATGACCTAACATGTGGGGAAATCAACAAAAAATTTCTTATTTCTCATCTTCTGCCTTCGAATGGATTCTTCAGATTCCATGGCGTGATCTGTAACACCCCGTTTCGGCTCACCCATGAACCAACCCGGAAGTATTACCGGCGACCGAACCGTTCGCTAATCTAATAGGCTTGGTTAAGCCGACCCGGACCTACTCTTGGAGTTAAGACGGAGATGCAGCATGCAGAGGATGAATGACATGTTTGGGTTCTAACACTTGTTCTACGTGCATGCCATGACAGGTAAGCAAAAATCAAAATGAAAATAATAAACGAGAAATCGTAAGGAAAATACTTATTTCTAAAAAAATGGACAGAATTTTGCCTAAAGTGCAATAAGGGCCAACCTGTCCACAACAAGGATATGTATAAATACTTTCAAAATGATGTAAAATATTACAATCGATAATCACATACAATCTTTATCACTTTCACTTTCACTTGAGCCAAGTCGACTGGGGGTGAGAACACTTGTACATATACAGTGTGTCTCAAGGAGTATTATAACATACTTTGCAGGGGTTGTAGCATCTGCATCTGGTATGTGACGTGTGCCCTGGTCAATGTATACACATCTCAATCCTCTGGACAGCTGATAGAATAACTGATATATCTAGAGGGGTGAGTGGAAATACTCACATGAAACTCTCTACCATGTCTGACATCTCTAGGTTATAGGAAATATGACTGAATCTCGTGAATATCTGGTCTCACTGCTCAAGAACTCTCAATAGGTAATATCTCATTCTCACACATGGGTTCTAACATCAAACAAACTGGGGAAGTCCACTCGACTAAGAAAAACCTGCTACATAGGTGTGTCACTCTGATATGTGGCGAAAGGTATCATACAAGTGGTCGGGGAGTTGAAATCCCTATGTAGCGTACTGGGTGGCTAAAATATTGGTAGGTATACGGACTTGTCTCTAAGTTCACTATGATTTTCTATGCCACAGGTGATCAGTCTGTGGAACAGTCAATCAATGACGCATCTCAGAAACGGCTCCTACGTGGCTCTAGTTCAATCAGCTAACAGTAGGCACATATTTTTCGATACCGTACTAGTCACGTACTTCTAAACGGGCGGGGTTCAAACGACCCAAAGAACCATTGTCTCCCCTCGAGTCTATGGGGACTCATATGAGGTTCAACACGTGTCTCGTCCGCTCTTCAGTGGTGTGTGACCTGCCGTTCCATACCGATTTGTAGTACTAATCTTGACTCACATGATTACTACCGTTGTGGTAGACTCTCAAGCAAGGCTATCAATCAAGATGAGCATACACTGGTATCGCTCCATTTGGTCATCATGATATGTTCTGTCTGAAGTCCCTATCTGCATCATCCTCAAGCTGGGGTAAGGTCTGTCATCGTAAAATCGGTCTACCAATATCGACCTGCACTGCAAACCCTAATCAATACCGTGAAAGTACTTCTAGACTCAGGGCAAGGCTTAATCTTATGTCTCAAGGTAAGGACCTAATCATGCTGGTGAAGCAGAATGGAATCACTATCTCTCTAAAGAACACTCCCTCGCTGAACCCTCCATCTATGCCCCATAAGCTAACACGAGTCTAACTCCTCACACTAGCTGACCAATCCCCAAATAGGTAAAACTACGTGTGTCACCACCTACTAACCATCCTAATCTACGTATGTTAGTTGTTGCTCATAAATACTTATCAAGCTATCTTAACAATCGGGTCACTGTGGACGTCCCATCTGGACATCATACTATCATGTTCTAACTCTGTCCATGCACATCCCTATGAGATTGTCACTAACAGTGTCTAATTTCATTATCTTGCAATATACACCAAACCTAAGGGTGTCTGTTGCAAGAGCGCGCGTGAAATCGGATCCTATGTCGTCTCATCAAAATAACCTCCACTTTCCTAACTCCCCTCTATTCTACTGATGCCACTATAGCTATGTCTTTTTCCTCACTTCGACCCCACTAAGCTCTAACTGATCTACTCGGTTGGCGGATGAGCAAGAAACGGACGGCGGTAGTGCGTACCTGGTCTGTGGTAATGCATCTCGGTCGGCGGTAGTGCATCTCGGTCGGCGGTCGTGCACTCGGTCGGCGATCGTGCAACTCGGTTGGTGGTTGTGCAACTCGGTCGGCGGTTGTGTACTCGGTCGGCGGTTGTGCTACTCTGTCGGCAATAATACTATCTAAATGCTAAAAATCTAATCCTAATTCTATACATCGTAAACCCACTACTATCTCTGGCATGTCATCTCCCATATGTCTATCTTCATAGAGGTGGCTGCTAACTACTATGCTCATGTTCTCCAACCATGCGTGTCTGATCTGGAGGATTTGGATCATGATGCAACCACATACAATAGTGACCTATGCTGGACCCACACTAATCTCTTAAAATCTGGAGTGGTTGCTCCTCGTGGTGCTAACTAGCCATCGACGATAATCGCTAATCGGGTAGCTTATTTCTAGTAGGCAGTGGTGGTCTTGATCTTTTCCTCGTCGCATTATGATCTCAATCTCACTACTCACCCTCATTTATTACTACTGTCTTCTAGGAATGGTTCATTACGACTCATCTACCCAAAACATTATCTCTGCCTCATGTACTTCACGTTGGCCTCCAAGATAGTCAGTGGTCCATATCATATGCCAACTAACTAGCTAGTATCCTCATACTTCAGGCTCCTTACTATCGCACTATTTCTTCAAGCTCCCTACTTCAAAGTCATCTCTACGATGTACACCATGTCTCATGGAAATAGGACTATTGTGGTGACATGTAAAAGAACACACATCTAGTCAACATCCAATTCTATCTTAACTTATCGAACACGCTGATAGCCCGACTACTCCAGTCTCTTATGCAATGGACAGAACTCGTGGATCTTTAAGCCCAACATGACATCTCCGCCAGATTCCTGCTCTCATTTGCTAACATCCAAATCTGGCATAAGATGGAATCCTATACTCATTACACCTCCACTAGCACAACAACAAACCTCGCTCGCCTCCAACTGAGAATGTGAGATCCCTCAATTTAGTCCCACATCTAATACCTACCGGGCTAAGATCCTGTTTATAACTGGGAATGGACTATAGATCTTTAACTTCGGTTAACCATTTTAAAGAAATGACTTAGGCCCGTTACGTTGCACTTTGGGCCGGGTCGTTACAAATGGTATCAGAGCCAACCTAGTTCCGTATTAGATGGTGGGCTGGACTA
>JAVDBV010020849.1:3103-23038 GCA_032619315.1 Piper longum
GGGGGGGATTATGTATATTTAAGGTATTGTTTTACAATTTTGAGAATTATAAGCCAACGCCAGCTTGAAACATATTTTTTGACTTATCGTGGCTAAAAACCATATTTTTTTGTAGTGAACCCACCAGGCAGCACCAGTCGATGCCCTGCCTAAGCATGAACTAAATCTTGTTTTATTGTTCGATTGCTGCTACGTATGTGGTTATAATTTTAGAAAATCAAACAAGCCGATGTTTCTGGGTACAATTTTGGGGGCATTAACCGCTTCCCTCAGCAGGCAATTCCAAATTCCAATGGACTCAACCGCTTCCCTCAGGAGGCAAAGGGCAACGGCCTCTTTTTGAATAAGTCGTTCCGCCCACGCAACCCTTTTGTATTCATCATGTCAGCAAGGCAATCGATACGCTTTCTTTGCTTCACACACCTTCTTCCCCTCCTCCTTTTAATAGCCTCGTGACTTAATTATACGAATCCTTTTCCAACAGACTCAGTCATTTGATGCAAACAATCAGAAGAAAACAAAGGGGGATCAATTAGCAGTGGAGCCGGAGCTGGGTCTGCCAGAACAAGCGATGGCTCCTCTTCTAGCTTGCAAATCTTTAAGCAATGCATGCACGGTACCTGCTTCGTCTTTCGGTGAAGAGAAATGGAGGCCACGTTCACACTGACCGGAAACCTCACCGGTAGGCAACCGGTCATTTCAACTCTTGATTGTACTCGATATGTTTTGCTTTTCTTTGCATGTTGCATGTTTGGATTATAGGTTTCAGGAGAGACCAAGTCCGGATAGAGATCAATCATTTGGGAAATCAAATTGCAATCAGCGGTGAAGGTCGCCGTGGAGAGAAACGGCCCTTGGATGCGGATTCGACCACAACTTGGGCAAGAGGGACAAAGATGCAACAGTTCAAGAAAGTTTTTCAAATACCAGATGGCGTGATACTTGATGACATCAATGCAAGATATTACGAAGAGGAGGCAAGAAAAGGTGAACTACAAGGGGTAGATGTAAGTGAAGTAGAGCCAGAGGATGAAGATCAGAGCGCGGGGAACCAAGATGAAATGGAGAGATTAATTGGAATGGTGGGAGGAAGGAGGAGGAGAACTTGTGGACCTTATTTATGGGTAGGCTCGGCGTTCACGATAGTACTTAAACTCCTTAGAAGCCTGAAGAAATGCCATTGACACAACACGTCGGTGAGTTGAGCTCTTCTGAAGCACACTACCTCTTTTTTTCTAACGAAGGCGCAGTACCACATAAATGTATTCCCCATTTTCAAGTTCCTTGCGTTGAGAAAAAAATTGATGAGAGTTACTTTACCCAAAAGGAAAAAAAATGATAGACGTTCGAAATTTAAACGAAAAAGTCCTGGCATCAAGCATACAGATAGCATAAGCAGCAACAAGACTGATAATTGGCAAATAGCCCATATACATGAGCGGACAAACAAAAAAAAGCTATCTTAACTAGCCATTACTTAATTACTATTAATTAGCCAACCTTCTCCCCATTTCAAACGTCAAAAGAATGCAAAGCAGGCTCACATTACCCTTAATTAATGATGTTAGGCTCTATGGGCCCCAAATTAAATTCAAAATAGGTTTTATAAGTCTCTCATAATTTAAAAATTAGTTCAAAAAATAAGACTTCTCATTTAATCTATATACAAGTCACCAATAATTGATATGAGATTAACCTAATAATTTCCCCGCTCGTACATTGTACCATCTAAATCATCGCTCTATCACTCCATAATAAGTCCATATGCTATAGTAAAATTTAGAAGACTCCAATTCGGCCTGACTAACATATCATGTTATTCGAATCATCTCTCCTTCACACATGTCAAGTTTACATGTTATAGTAAAATTCTATTAAACTCAAATTCAGATTTGACTGACGTACCATGAAGCAAATTAAGACAACACAAAAACTAACTAAAGTTTAATATTATTGTTGAACTTTATGGGCCTCTAAAAGGGACTTAAAACATGTTTTATAGGTTTCTATTAATCCAAAAACTAATTTAAAAAATAAGATTTTCTCATTACCATATATACAAATTTCAATACTATTGACAATCAAATTCATTGCCATTATATTTAAGGTCCAAAGCATTACGGAGATGAAGTGTGTGAATAACCGTTGACAATCAAATTTTAATCCAGTTCAAGTACTATTGTATCATTACCAAACTTAAAATTTGTCCAAAGTACATGACCCACTACTTGACTGAGACTAATCTTTTCCAAGCTAGCTAACTTGACTAAGACTTGGTAATTAGTATTACAGCTTTCAAAATAAATGCAGTTCCCTGCATGATTGATTATGATTTGCAGCATTCTTTTAATGATCCAGATCACTAACAAAGTTCAGAAGGCATGCCTTGAATGAGACCTTCACCAAAACAACGTCGTTTACGTAATACGCGAGAGGAGTGTGGGTGTCTCTCCGTGAAGTGCTTGCAGCCCTGACACCTCGCGACTCCATTCAAACTCGATAGTGATTTACTATTGCAGCTTGCTGGGACGGAAGGAACACATCTCAAACTACAAATCATAGCTCTTTCGTTGCCCGCCCCATATTTAGTGGAACCAATTGCTCTGAGTGTACGACAGAACATCAGCCACCGTGTACCTATCAACGCGAATTGACAACTCACAGCTGGTTACAGGGATTTGCGAGGCTTGTGAGCTCAAGGTGAAGAACCTAGGCAGCCCCACAGTCCAGATAGTCGTGGACGCCGATAAAGAACAGGTCAATCAAAATGGAGATAATGTGACATACCCATCAAACAGCGCCGGACATGTGGCAATGCAGTGACCTGGTATCGAAGCAACTAAGTACAGGGGCCAACGCACGGCTGCTGCAACTTGTACTCTAAAATATTATCGAATACTAGGAAGCCTCACTGCTCGCCTCCTCGACCTGTAGAAGAAGACATTATACGCGACAGCGATCCGTCGCCAACCTGCACAGAGTCAAGTAATAAGAAAATCATTTTTAGATTCCCTTCCTTTCAATGAAAAATGCATTTACCTTACGCTTCCCTAGCTCCCTCCATTTGATGCCGTTCGTGTGGGAATAGATACTAAAAATAGAGAGACCTTCCAGGACGTGGGGGCATATATTTTATATACATATATGCCGGACCAGAAGCTTTCATACAAAACAAAAATAAATAAAAGCTATTAAGGACAATACTAGATTAAGATCATCCCCGCCTTAGCAATGCATATGAAGTGGCCAATAATAATTATAATTTATGCCTGAAATACTAATCAATGCATAATCTATACTAAATCCAGCATAAAAATGATATAGAGAGCACCAGATTTTTTACAAGCTTGTAATGACTTCTGCGGTTGGACGACCTTTATGCAGTGGCCCAGCTGGATACCGAGGGTTAATACAAACATTGGATGGCAACAGACTGTAAACTAAGAGATGCCAAGATAATCCTCACAGATATATGCAATACCAATTCTGACTTCTCAAGAGCCAGGCCAACAGATTGCGAACTACGTCACGGGGCATCGAAATCAACAGCGCTGTTCTTCCAAACTTTCTCAATAACATCCCTGGAAAAAGAGCCTCACAATTGCCAACCAATGATTATGAAGATAGAAATGGAAACTAGTGATCACATCCTCGCTAATATACACTTGTAAAGAAAAAAAAACTAAATTTATAACTCAAAAACACCTGTCAATTAGTTGTCAAGAATAAAAAACCACGAACTGATAATACTCAAAAAGCAAGAAATGAGCCGTACAGTTAACTGGAAGAATGAAGTGAAACATTTCAAGGTGGACAAATTAAAATGCTTTAAACAAGAACAGAGTTCACAAACTCACGAAATATGGATATGCTACATGAATAAATGCCACAAATGTGTAATGGACGACAATTATAACAAAAAGTCCTGAGAATAAAAATTAAAATACGGAAAGGTTTCTCTATTGGGCAAAAATAATTGGCCCTTCTAGTAACGCCTCACTCCAACCTTGAAGTCATCCAATACATGTACTAGTCCGACCTTCGGTCGTCCATGAAAGGATTCGTAATGACTTTTGGCTATGAAATTGCAAGGTCAAACACTTGAACACTGACAAAATGCTTTCCATCATCAGAAAGGAAGTCAAAAGGTTATGGTTAGCAATTGTTCATAGAAACAAATATATAACGAAGCAAAACTTATTACAGAGCTTTTGCAAGGCCCATCGTACGAACTCCAGTTTTCGGCGTGTACTTGTTCAACATAAAAACTAGAATCCTTTGTTACATGTGAATGCCAAAATGTAATGTTACGCCCGTGCCTCTATCACAACATAAAGAAAATGGCAACCCAGACGACTGATTCCTCTCAAATTTACATTATTATCAATGACATAGCTAGCAAAATAAAATAATAATTGCAATTTGAAGAAAGTGCTTTATGTTAAAACAAGAATAGCAACCTATGACGATCCAAAATAGCGCAACTATCGACCAAAATACCAGAAAAAAGGCCATAACCATAATAAAAATTTTGCAAATCAAAGTTTTTTTTTAAAAAAAATAAAAACATATTAGAAGGGGTTGTATCAAGGAGAAAGTATGGAAGCAAATGAGACAATCGCCCAGGTTGATAACTGCAAGGCATCCGAATTAAACCATCTTTTAAGAACTTTATTGGAGAGAATGGGTAAAAATGATATTTGCCTTCAATACACATTAACACCCGCTAAGCAGAAATTTATCTCCTTCGGATTGGGAAGATCATGGTTTGTGCAGTATTTAGCTACGCAAAATATGAAAGGACGCGACAATACAGATGAGCCTACATTAACTTAATTTTAACCAAGTCTGTTACAGAGGTATTGGATAAATCAATAGAGACCATACATTTACTCGTCACAACCAATGTATTCATGGCCAGGATCCACCTGTTCGACAATACAGATGAGCCGTTACAAAGGTAGCATTGATATAATTTATCAAACTTTCTATCATTCAAATAATCATGCCATAATCACCAGGCTAAAGCACGGCAGTGAGTCAACAAGGCTTCCTCAATCTGAACCGACGGTTGTTCAGCTTCTACTTGCACACAGCATAATGCACAAATCGGACGCATGTTACTCCCAGTTTCTTCTCTTGCTTGGCTAGAATGATAAAGAACTGAAAGTCTGAAACTAGTAGCAAAACTACGTGCCAACAACTTGCCAAAAGTAAAAGAACTCATATCAACACAGAGAATTAAAACGAGGGATATTATCAAGAGAAAAACCATTAATGACTGTATCATTAAGCACCACATGAGATCATGACCAGAGGACAAGCAAGACACAACACCATGGACGCAAAATCCAGGACTCAGCCATAATCAAGCCCTCACCTTTCTTCAATACAGCTCGAAGATGACCCGAAAACTACCATCCATCTTTAAGCCTAATCGTCGACCAAGACATTACCGTTTCCAATCATCTTTTTTTTCTTATATTCTTCAGAGATGTATATCGCCAGTATTCTCCTCTTTAGTGCTCCCATCAAGAAGCCAACCAAATTTCCTCCTCGGAGATATAATAAATACAGACAAGTTGTATACCTTCAGCACAAAAGCAATGTACACCAGATCCTAACAAGTAAAACGCCACTAGTAGTAGTAGTACCTCATTCGGAATGACCCAAGAAATCAAGACCCTCTGTCCGGCTCCTCACAATTCTGTGGAACACCTCTCTCACTTGGTGTTCGAACAGGTCTAAACCTTCATTGAGCCTTTCAAGCAGCTCCTTCACCTCCTCAACTGCTTGCCTCACCTCTATCTCCTTCTCCTCCGAGAGAGGGAACTGCACAGAGTCGGCCAGCTCCGTCATGTGTCGGGTGCATTTCTCAATCTGGTAAATCTCTCTCAGCAGCCCACACGAGCCCTTCCTCTCCCGCTTCTTCGACTCCTCCATGATCCTCTCGTGCAGCAGCTGAATGGAATGCCCCCACGAGAAGTGGCGCGGGATCGAGAAGTGGACCTGCAACCCGCGATCTTGGCAAGGGATGGCCGCCACCATCGCCCACATCACAAAGAGGAGAACCGAACTCATGGTGAAAACGGGGATCGCCAATCCCCCCGTCGCCGACAGCTCGTTGTTACGGGGCGCCGCGATGTTGCTCCCGATCGCTTGGAGCTGCTTCGCCGCCGACCAATTCCGCGAGACGCTCCACGAGAGAGACCTGAAGGGACCAGACCGCGGATCTCTCCCGGCGGCGGCGGGGGAATTCGCGTGGCGGCCGAAGGAGCGGTTGCGGTGCGCGAGCCCCCCGCCGGAGTCCTTGTCGTCGAGCATCGAGACGGACAAATCGACGAGCGCCTTCTTCGCGCGGCGGAAGTGGCCCTCGCCGAGCGACCGCCGCCGCGAGTCGCCAAGCGCGCACGCCACGATGTCGAGATGTCGCCGCCACTGGCGGATCTGCTCCACGCCGTCCCTGATGGCGTTGCAGACGTCCAGGCCCTTGACGCTCCGGTCGAAGAAGTCGGCGACAAGCCGGTCGAGCGGGGGGCGGGACACGGCGGGTCGGGAATTGAAGAGGATGATGCGGAACCCCTCCTGGCAGCAGAGGAAGGCGTCGAGGAGACGACGGAGCCAGGGAAGGGAGAGGAGCTCGTCGGGGGAGGCGGCGGCGAGGGCATGGAATTGGTCGAAGACCTGCCGCTGGAAGGCGTCCAGCGGCGGCTCCCCGCCTGTGGAGGCCTCGGTGGCGGCGCCCATGGCGTAGACGGGGTCGCTGCGGAGGCTGAGAAGAGAGCGACCCAATGAAGATGGCGGCGCCGACGATCCCTGGTAATCCGTCGCTGGCATTTTAGGGACAAAAAAGAAAAAAAACACGACACGAATCACAAAGCCACCGCTGCCGATGATGCAATAACCCTAACTAACTAAGACCTCCAATCCAACCCCCACCCCCCGTTAACACAACAACATCGCCGTCATCACCAGTATCAATCAATCTAATAACCTGCCAAGAATCTACCTCGTCGACAATTGAGAAAGCTAACAAGAAAAACAGATATACATGCATACATACATAAAAAATGAAACCGGCCGGAGCTAATTTGATGAGTTAGCGTGCTTTTGCAGGCGAATCCGCCGGGGGAGGAGTGAGGCGAGATGAGGATTGATGTGGGCGAGGCGGCCATTGGTGGGTTTTATGGGCACATCTTGCAAAGGCCGGGTGGGGCCCGCGTCGGAGAAAATTACGGGCTAATCTGGAAGAAGGGGTGTTTTGGGAAAGTTCAAAGGTGGGAGGAATCGGGAATGTGCGTGTCCTCGCCGCCGTGGTTTCGTAGCCCCCAACCTAAAAGCCTATCAAACTATATCAAACATTTATCTTCTTTCTTGTTAGGAAAATTAAAAATTTTTATTTCGAATGAAAGTAAAAGATTCGGCAAATTAAACTATATTACAAAAATACTATAATTTATCTATTTTTAATTAAAATTATTTCTAAAATATCCTTATCTATTTAATTTTTTAACAGAATTTTATCGGTAAAATTAGGATATATCTTTAATATATGTTGTGTAAAATAATAATTATTATTATTATTAATAAAGACGTTGTATGATCAGGTTCAACGTAAAAATATTTTCAAGATAAAATAAAATCAATTGAATCGAATAAATTTTTAATTAATAATTTATAAAAGAAAAATTCGTGATAATTATTTTAAATATTGTAGAATTTTAAAAAGACAACCCATATTAGTCAAACTTGAAAACATAAAATTTTCTTGGGAAAAATTTAGAATTATGGTAGACACTAGAGCAATCATAAAAAAGTCCAATTATTTACATATTTATCATTTGACACAAATAATTTTTAATTATTTATAGATTTATCATTGACACAACTAATTTGATTTATTTGATATTTTAAAAAAATTAGATAAAATCAAAATAAAATCTTAAATATAATAAAAAAAATTTAAAAATCGGATTTGTATATAGAGATGTCAACCATAAAAAAATATTATTGAGCATTCCTATTACTTAGTCACGCTTTATGTTATCTACAGACAGAGCTTATTAATTTTATTTTTCACTCACTAGAGGTTAGGTCAAAAATTGATAAGACTTTGAGATAAAACTTAAATAAGCTTTATCCACCAAATCATCGATATATTTTTTAAAATTTATATTAATAAAGCTAAGAGGCTAGACTAGTCCAGTTGAGTCCACGTGCTCGCCCGACTTGGTCCAACCGGTCCAACCTCCTTCCTAACCTAAGCTAGCCTAGTTTGGTTGAGTCTGTGTACTTGGCTAGCTCAGTTTAGTCTTCTTGCTAGCTTAATTTGGTTGAGTCTATACACTTTTGGTTAGCTCTATTTAACTTCTTTACTGTCCTAGTCTAGTTAAGTCCATGTATTTATTCGGCTTAGTTCAACCTTTTTGCTAGCATAGTCTAGTTGAGTTTATTCACTTGTTCGTCTTAATTTAGCCTACTTACTAATCTAGTTGTATTAATGTGCTCATCCGACTCAGTTCAAAACTGTTGATTTGGTTAGTCAATTTAATTCTAATTTAATTAGCCTGATTAAATTAAATAATTTTTTGTATGCTTATTGGTCAAATCTATATTTATTAAAGAAAGTATTTATACCAAGTTGGTACTCATTATATATATATATTACAAGTGATAAATATTTCTTTAAGTAATTATTACACTTGTTAAATTACAATTATTGTCCGGTGATATACTTGAAACTTAAAGCCCGTATTATAATGGATTCAAGGAATAATCTTTATAATTAATGGTCTCTTTGTAAACTTTTTTATGTCAAAATATTTATGAAGGAAATGTTAAACTTGTGTTTTTTTTAAAAAAAATTTCGTACTCATTAGTTAACTTAATTACGATATTTTTTAGCGATAAATAGGTTTTAATGAACTCTGGACTGTAACATTTGAATTACATAAGCCCTTAACGAGCAAGGCAGGTTTTTAGAATTTGTGCAAAAAAAAGGCCTGCCACAATTCTCCTGTATTTAAGTTTGCTCCAATAAAATACTTTTATTCTGAATTGAAACGACCCAATAATAACCCTACTATTCCTAGAAGGCGCGTTTACTAAGTGAAATGTTATGGAATTATAACCGGAAGGAAGCATGACACGATCCGCACACGGTTGGGTCACCAAATCCCTGGATAAAAGGTACGCGGTCCGGTTGAATCAACGTGGGTTTATTTCACTCGTATCCCATGCCATGCACCAATGACCAATCCTTTTATCCCTTCAACGATAATAATCAACTAATAAACAAATAGCTTTTCAGCTTTTTAAAGCTCCTTTGGCCCCCAACTATACTTTTGTCTTTTATTTTTATTTTCATCTCTTTGAATCTCATACCGAATGGGTTCGTTTTGGAAGTTCTCTAGAAAAATGATTTTTCAAGCAAGAAACATAAATTCAATTTCGCCGCACTCCACACGAGGCCTAGAAGCCAACTTCTCAACCATGGCTTCCATCAAACAGCGCTTTCAATTTACCCAATATTATATGGGCATGTATCAGTTTGACCTTCAATTTTTTCATATCTTAAGCACACGTGCAAGACTATCTAGAATCAGAGATCTGCGAAAATAACCAAAGCGCTTTCTTACGAATAAAAATAAAACACTTCGATTCTGTCACCAAAGGGAAGATTACTTTGGAAAGCACACTTGCTAACATGCCTCTTCAAACAAAGTGTCTAGTAGTGAACAAACACGTCCTGCCAAGAGAAGCTGGGTCGCAAGAATCTGCAAGTTGGTTATACTCTTCACCATCATCTCCATAACACATGCACAGGCTTCGAGATTTCATACTTGTGCCAGGCAGTCCCTCACTGTAAATGTGGATCCGTGCCCCCATTGATGTGGAAGATGGAAGAAGAAAATCATCCCGCAAGCAATCGGAGTCGGCGGCTGACTCCAATATTACAAGTTGCAACGTTAATGGTGTAGTAAGCACATCTACTGCTGCTCCTCAACCACATTGGCCACAAAGATGCTACCAGAATCGCACCATCCACCCAAAACGTCCCCAGTATGGGACTGGAGAGAAGAAATAGTAGCTACCTTACTTTCAGACTTAAAACAACAATTATTAACAATGAAAATGTTTTTGAACAAGGCATAATTTGCATTGGAATATTACCTTGTTAAATCCAAGCCAGTTGGAGTCGCCTCTAAATGAAAATGCCTGGTTAGTATCCCTCCAATTTCCACAAAACACCTGAAAAACAACATAGGTCATTTCTAAAAATTTATTACACAAAACCTTCCCTATGCTAGAGTTTACCGGCACAAACACAGAAAATGAAGGTTCTTAAGGCAATTTATGTCTTATTAACAAATAGATGAATAAAAATCCATTAAGGGTTACTTTGGTTTTAAATACCGCCATATTCAAGACATTATAGCAATACCTCATAATCAACACCCTGTATATAGACATAGTCAGGATTGATCGAGGAGAAAGAAAGACCGGTTATCTGCATAATTGAAAGAGTTAAAATCAGCAACATAGATTTCACCAAAGGGCTATTCACCAATTAAATATAAAATTACTTTTTCTTATCCAGCCAACAGTTGATAATGATTACTCCCCATTTTAGGATGAAAATTTTTTAACCCCATCATGATACAGCAGACCATCTGCCATCGATATAAAAATGAAACAAATTTTTGGTTGTTTTTCAAGATTAAAAAGAACCAAGAATTGTAAAATAAAAGTTAAGTTTTTTTCTGTATAAATTAAAAGAAAACAATGGCAGATAATGAAGTTATTTACATAAAAAAGATCATAGCCAACCTTCGAGGATCATGAACAGTTATAGTCCGATCTGATCCAACAACTGCTACATTCCATTAGAGGAGCAGCAAACAGCATAAAATGGGTCTCCAAGATACCCACAGATCCGTTGAACACACCCACCATTATGATATGTTCTCAAATCCCATATTGTCAACTAAACAAAAGTTGGAACAGAAAGATGAGAACATACTTCTGAATTTTCAGCATGTAAATGAGTGCCTTAAAACCTACAGTAGTTTTACCTGACAACCTTCTGTAACAGCTATTATTGAAGAACTATCAAATTCAGGTAATGAACCATGTAAAAAGCACAACAAAGAAGGATGCCACAATCTGCCATTAATATCTCCAAGGTCAAGCTATAGAAATTTAAGTTATCTATTTGTCAACAATCACTATGACACCAACATATATTACAAAGGCCATGTTATTGATCTTTTACTATAGCACATTAACTGGCAGTAATTTTGAAATCATCGTGTAAATGTTGCAATAATCAAAGATCATATATCCAAGGATCTCTACGAAACTTAGAAACAAGGGAAAACATAAATAACATACTTCATGTATCTTGCATTGGCATCTTGAGCATAACTTACAAAAGAACCTGCTCAAAATTCCCATATTTCCCAGTTTCTATATGACACAATTTTGCTGTCAAACAAAATCAGCTATGGAGCAATAACAAAGAAACCAAAAGCCCTTTCATCCCCTAAAATCATGATAAAAAGATGCTCAGCTTGATATAATATACTTACGTCCGTAAACTCCGAATAGGAATATCTTGATCATAAATATCTACACTTTTACAGAAACCATAAGCAACTGCCACCTAAAACATAACACTAACATGGTCATTTCAAAGCTCTAGAAAGAAAAACCAGATCATCAGTTCAAATCTGCACGAGGACAACAAGTAAATCATTCGCAAAATTTTGAAACTAAAATTGCTTAAATAAAGACAAATAGATGTCGTCTAAAACAATAACGCATATATGCACACCCTAAAATCAATGTCTATTACAATCATCTTGATCCTCGAAAAATTGGATGGCTTATTCAAGCTATTTTCTAAAAGCTTGCTTCTCAAAGGGATATACATAAAGCTAGGTAAATATAGATAATAACAACCTACCATTGGCCAATTAATTGGACTGAAGCTCAACCCAGCCCAGCTACCCTCCCCCACACCTGAACCCTGTGGTAATACCGAATAAGTAGGCCTGTTAACATCTGTTTATCTTTCAGTGCAGATTCATTACTGAACCTTCCAATAAGTAAAAAGAATCCAATACCAATTCCAGATGTATGTTTCTAAAAAACCTAAATAAGAGAGGGTAGCAAAAATATGAAACCTTGCACTCTTGAATCCAGATGACTGACTATAAGGTGGCTATATGCGTCCAGTGTTCCCAGCACTAAACCCGCATCACCTGAAAAACAACACAACAATACATAATGAGCAACACTGAACCCTTACACAAGGCTTTCACAACTAAGACAAAAAGAGCATGTGTGGGTCTTCAAAACATTTTGGAATACTTATTTTTTTCTAAAAGGGTTTGAGACATACAAAATCAGAAGTTCTTGCAACTATTTAATAATTTCTCATCACCTTCCACCTGTAGAATTTACTCTCCAATTTTCTAAAATTACTTCTTTTTAGAATTACTAAAAATCCACATTGTGTGCAAAAGAACCATCCCCAGCCGCCAAAAAGGAAGTTTCCAACCAATTTATTAGTATCAACAAAAAAATACTTGAAAAAACAGATCATAAACATGTGTATTTTCTTACAGTCAGTTTTAGCCAATACAATACTCTGAATCTCGCGGCAGTGCGGACAGCGATGAAGCACTGAGGATTCTAGAATCTTCAAAGAAAAACAAAACATATATTAGAAACTAGAAACAACATACAAATGACACTGAGGATTCTAGAATCTTCATAGAAACTAGGAAACAACATAAAATGGCATTTTCAACAATAAACTGCGAGAAAGCTTATTACACCTGAGCATGTATTGGAATCAAGAGGCTCTCTTTTCCCTTCATAACAACAGATTCCATCATGGACATCTGAAAGTTCCATAAAACATACTTTCAAGTTTCACTGACACTCCACAACACCAAGTTACGTTGAAAATAAGATAAACAAGAAAAATGCCCCACCCAACATGTTACATTTGCTCAAAGGGATGTATTAACTGAGAAACATTGATCATATGACATAACGGATCAAGTCGACCTAGAATAGCCCAAGTCGGCATTTTATCAAACAGATGGCATGGATCAAGTTGGGACACTTCACCTCAACTGTGTAAACCTGGCACCCAGATGCAATATACACACAACAAGACGAATCATCGTCGCCAACCTACGCAAAGAGGGGAAATTTTAAAACAGAGTAGGTGTAAGAGCAGTAAACACCGTGAGAGAGGAAGACAGAATGAAGTTTTCTTCCTCTAATGCATAAATCTTGAAAAAAAAAGAAGAAAATCACAGTGAGGGCGAGGCGAGTAGATTGGAGGCTGCCGGGCGAAGGATTGGGTATGAGAGAAGGAGGGACGTTTGCCTTCCACAAGCTCCTCGCCTCCACCGGACCACCATCCCTCTTCCTGCATCAATGCTCTACGTTGCGCGGGAAGCACAACTGCACTTTTTCGTGGGAATGTATAATATTAAATAAATCATCTTATGTTTTAATTAAATATGATTATATTTAAATGGGAAAATAAAATAATAATTACCATTAATTCTAAGTGGATAATTAAATTTCCTCTTTTTTTGTTTTTGTGAGATCAAAGAAAATTTTTCTTTGATTTCACAAAAAAAATTTATCTATATTGAGCATAAACGGCAAAATTGGCCGATTTCGATTTAAATTGGATCAGGCTTCATATGGTAAATTATTAAAGTATCATTGGTCTTATATTGAATAAATTATTTACGCATCAGTAAAATAAGAATTAAAAGTTTATAATAATGAAAATAACTCTTACTCTTTATTTACCGCCGCCACCACTTCCCTCCAGTTGTTTGCCTCTGTTACTCCTTCCGCCATTGTCTTTTACCTCCGCCCTCACTCCATTGATCTGCCATCACCCATGCACGTGGGATAGTTGGGGTTGACAAAAGGAGGTAGCAGGGCGGGGTAAAGCCGACTGGGGATGGGGCAGGGCAGGGCCAGCGGGGGGAGGCCCGACGGGGTAGGGCTGACGGAGGGAGGTTGGGCATGTTGCTAGTGGCGGCGGCTGAGGTAAAGGAGCGGGGTTGGGGGTGACATTTTTGTAATTAAAATTTGACTTGACTCCGATTCGAGTAAAAACTAATAACTAATTTCAAATAATTTTAAACAAATTCAAAAAAATATGAAAAATATCATAAAATATAATATACATAATCATATCAAAATAACATCAATATTTAATTTTTATATATTTATATTACTAGTTGTCAAATTATTATATATAACCAATTATATTGATTTGAATCGATTTAATTGAACCAATTTTTGACCAATTTTAACCGATTTGATCCAATGACTCACTCGAAAACAAATTCCGATTTAGATTCCAATTTTTTCAACTATGATATTGACTAAACAAACCTAAATAGTAAGGGTGTGTGCTTCCATAAAAAAAGGTTGTGCCCTTCGTAACTTCTTTTTGTTAGTTATTTATAAGATCAATGAAAAGCTTAAGAATTGATTTTCATTAATTTTTAAATATTATTTTGTCATAATCAAACCCCTTAATTGTATGTGGACATAATTTTACCCGAGTAATACAATAAAAAAAAACCACAGTGTATGTTTCTTATAGAAGAATAAATAAGTAAGCTACCTGCTTATCATAGCACACGTATCTCATATAAAACGTATGTTTTTCTCCATTTGTTAGCTCATGCAACGCAAGGCTTTAGGTCGTGCCCGGGGAACGATACGTCGTATCGTTTTTTTGATACGTACCGACACTTGAAAATCTAATATGTATAAAAAATCCGATATGTATTTGTCTGGTAGTATCGGCTGGAAGAGATTCAATAATATATGTATAATAATAAATTATTTAAAATATTAATTTAAATTTAATTTTTTATGTTTAATCATTAATAAATATTAATTTAAATTTTATAATTGATGAATGGATTAATAGTATCCATACATTTCACATATAAAATTAAAATTATTTTAAAAACAAACATGATAACCTAAAAATTTACATGATAATAATTATTTTATTAAATTTTATGACAATAAACATAATTTTTGTTGTACAATTATAAATATAATGTCTAGTATTATACAAAGTAAAATTAAGAAATAGTATCTTTTTTTAAAAAAGATTATTATATACCTTATAAAAAATTTAAAGAACTACATAAAACATATAAATACTAAAACAGTTAATAATAAGGGTCAATTAAAAATAAAAAAACAAAAAATATAATATGAAGAGGAAGGATATCATTTACTTTTATTTTTCAATAAATTATATAAAAAAGATGAAGTTCAGCTAAAAATGAAGTAAAAAAAAAGTGTAGATGACATATTTGATCATTTTTAGAATAGACTAAGATTTTTTAAAATATTTTTAAATCTTAAAAATGGTCAAAAAAATATTTTGAGGCTTATCAGATATATATCGGATGTGTATCGCATCAGACCCTTTAAAATCCGATACGTATAAGCCGTATCACAGCATGTACGACGATACTGAATTCTATCTCGTGCCGCTTTATGCGTGGCTATTGTTGCAAACTTAAACTGGGCTATGTCGCTCCAGAAATATAATGATGACTAGGGGTATAAATGTCACAATTTATTATTTAAAATTTTTTTACCTTAAAATACCAAATAACCAAGTTTAACCAAAATTTTGCCATTTTGATGCTAATTAAACTAATATATAGTTAAATTTTCACCACTTAAGGGCAAAAAGTGTAATGGTTTCAAACATCGAAGCACAAAATGTATAATGTTATAACCATCCAAACTATTATAATCTGGCAATATAAATAAATAAATAAATAATCTAAATTAAATAATTCATCAAAACAAATATTTTGACAATTAAATAGATCAAAATTAGTGGTAGAACAAGAAATAAGTTCATATAAAATAACTAAATAATATTCAATTTTTTTACCATTTTTCTTATACAGTAAATAAGTTCATTATTTTTATTTTATTTAATTCAGAATAGTAAGTAAGTAAATTAGATGACCATATACAGTCCAAAATGACACGATTCCATACATGGCTATTGTTCCACTGTCCGCATCACACCACTTGAAGATTAACAATTAAGCAGAACTCCCAAAAATGGTTCTATCTCAATCGTTTCATGAATGGGCAATAGCTTGTCTGATAAGAAAATCAAAATCGAATTTGTAACAACATACTGCCTGGTGGACTTAGGTACTCATCAGTTTGTTAATGTCTATAAGGTATGGTGGTAACATGTGATAGGTTTTCAGTAGGTTAAATACTATCAGATGAACATTAGAGTAGGGGAGACCCCTTCCAATATTAGGTGAAGAAAAAATATTCACCGCAGAAGCAGTGAGCCATGAATGAAACAACTACTATTTTGCATCCATAGCAGTTGTTCCTGATGATTGATGTTGGTTGTACTTCGGAGGAATTGAAGGTCTCCAGACAGTGCCTTCAGGAGTATTATCCATCAATTTAATTCCAACTTCATCTAATCTGGCTCTAATTTCATCTGAAACCTTGAAGTCTTTGCTCTTTCTTGCCAAATTCCTTTCCTCAATTAGCTTTTGCACTTCTTCATCTGATAGTTCAGCTCTAGTCAGTGCCATAGCTTTCAACTCTTGAAGAGCCTGTCAGTTCATCAAATAGCTAAACAACCACAAAGAGCAAAAGAAGTGCAAAAATTGCTGTTGTGAAAAGTTTTTAATCTAAACATTTACCAATAGTAAAACCACTCAATGAGTTGCCGTGATGGTAAGGGTCTAGGCTAAGAAATTGATTATCACAGACACAGTTCACATGGCACACAGACGAACTAAAGATTCATATAGTGGAAGGAGATCATATTATTAACGACAGACTCGATTGCCTCTCAAACAGTTTACCTCCAGGGTCGATGGATATGGCAAAAGCCCGAGAATTTCCAAAACATCTTTAATTTCCATTTCCAGAGCAATAAGATTCTGTGCAACCATTTTCTGTTGCTGCTGTTGTTTACGAACCTGACACAGAAAACAAGGAGAAGCTGCAATACTTAATACTAAACTACATAGGTAAACAAAATATGCGATCTAAAGACACCGAAAGCATGAAGTATTTTTTCCTGTATGAGAACTTACTCTCCAGAGGATGTAATTTGATAGAAATATTAATAGCTAGTGATAGATGGTAGAAACCTGTTTGAAAATAATGAATCCATTTTTTCTGAATATTCCTTGTTTACTTCTTTAAAACTTCAAAAATTTCTGTTAAACTACTTTACGCCCATAGACTCCACAGTCCAAAACATGATATTCAGTACGAATAACAAAATAGAAGAAAATTTTACCTTCAACAAACTGGTGTTATTGTTTATGAGTTTAAGTAGATCCGAAAAAGAAGAAAGAATGGGAGGAGTCAGCAAATCGTCTGCCATGGAACTATCAAACCCATCTCGAAATTTTGTAAGAGATAATTGGACATCATCCTTAATTTTACCAGACAGTTCTCCCTCTTTAAATCGAGATAAAACCATCTCACAATCAGCCAATGTCTGCAAGCATGATTATGTTAAAAAGCAACCTCAAAACAGGAAAAAGGTTCAACTAAGGCACAACCAATACTCAAACAGGATTTTTTACTCTGAAGTCAATAAAAAAATAAGGTATATCATGGCTTAGTAACATGTTTCAATAGCTACCTAAGTTACAAAGATTATAAAGCACTGGGAGCTCAGACATATGTACCTGATAAATATAGAAAAGACGATCCGATGCATGCTCCAGCTGATCAATTGAGTAATTAACAGGTGAGCGGTAATGTGTAGTCATCAAAAAATATCTCAAAGCCAATGGATGATATTGTTGGATAACCTATAATTAAGACATGATCAAAATCGTAAGAAAGGCAATGCTGCAATTTAAGATGAAACATAGGAAGAATTGACAAGCACACTATATTTAATTTAAGGAAATTGCAGTCGCCAATTGAAACTAGAACTTGTGAGACGCTACGGCCAAAATGCTTCCAGAAGAACTATTGTTAACAAACTGGTTCAAAGTGTGGAAGTTTGATAATAGACTCAAAACCATATTTTTTTTACTCTTCAAGCATCAATAATAAACCAACCAAGTGCAGATTCTTCTAATGATAACCTCAAGTATATGATTATGTAAAAATTTGATGCCATCTGCCAACAGTAGACAAGTAAACTAAATTTTGTTATGTCCAATAAAAGGTCTTCCATTATGTACTACCAACACATAGTCACACAGATAGAGTGAATAACATGGTTTCCTATGATGGAAATAAACTACATATAATCAGAATATATCTAATAAAAAATCACATAAATTGAGTACCTAATCAAGTCAAGACACAACGACAAATGTTTTCTATCTAAACTGAATAGCTATAGTACTCAAGCGGCTAATCAATTCTTCAGTTTTTTTCACAAAGATTACCATGTCTATGAACACATCAAAAGCAGTGAATTGGTAAAAAAAAATAGTGGACTATCTAATTCTTATCAAGATTAGAGTGCAGCTTCTTCAATCAATAATACAGTAACGAAATTTCATAAAAACAATTTCGTGTCACCCTGCTTACCCCACGAATGGTAAAGAAGTTCCCCAGCGACTTTGACATCTTCTCGTTGTCGACATTAACAAATCCATTATGTAGCCAGTATCTGATATTGCTCTCTGCACAAGCAGCCTGGCTTTGAGCAATCTCATTTTCATGATGGGGAAAGATTAGATCCTGGCCACCACCATGAATGTCAAAGGCAGGGCCCAGATGTTGTTTACTCATTGTACTACATTCAATATGCCATCCAGGCCTACCGTGCCCCCAGCGGCAGCTCTCCCAGCTTATTTCACCTGGCTTTGCAGACTGTCATCAAAATTAAGACTAAACTAAGTATAGTAGAGTTATGTTTAGATAATAGATCAAAAGGTTATCCTTACTAACAGCTTGCACTTCAAGGAGTGGTTTTTCAATGCACGATATCCTTAATTGAAAAAAATATTGATACAATCATAAAAGGAAACATATCCTACAGAAAAAATTATGACCATAATGGTATACTAACAGGAACATTTGTGCAAAAACAGTGTTTTATTTCAGTGGCCACGGAAGACATAATTGGTAGCAATGGTAGTTCACACCTTCCACAGAGCAAAATCAGCAGGATTTTTCTTTCTTGAGTCAACTGAAACTCGTTCACCAGCTCTATTATCTTCCAACTTTCTACCAGACAAACGACCATATTCAGGGAACTTGTCAACAGAAAAGTAGACATCTCCTTCAATCTCATATGCAAAGCCTTTATCCTCAATCTGCTCAGGAAACCAACATCAAAAGTCATCCAAAAAACAATTAAAGTATAGCATCCAAATTGGGAAACCATGTTTACAGTTCAATAAGAATGGTGACGTATCATAAGAAATGAAAAAAATGGCACCAAATATGCAGCACAGGATTCAAACTCTGTATTCAGGGTGGTTAAGAATCACTAGAAAATAGCAAAGACTAGAAAATAAAAATTTGCACCTCTTCTATCATAGTTATGATTTCATTTATGTGCGTAGAAACAGTTGGTTCCGACTTCACGGGCAAACATTGTAAGGCAGCCATGTCAAGACGAAACTCTTCACAGAATCGACGACTTAGAGTTAAAGGTTCCTCCCCAATTTCATTAGCTTTATGAATAATCTACCTTCATGGAAACTTAATCAAGTTAAATAACTTATAAAAGAATTGTCCGAATAATTCAGTGTAAGAAAGTAAATGAAAATTGACATCACAAGTGCAGATAATAAAACTAATTAGGGTTACCTTATCATCAACATCAGTAAAGTTGCGTACATAATTCACATCATAGCCTAAGTATTTCAAATATCTGAG
>JAVDBV010020850.1:2047-27341 GCA_032619315.1 Piper longum
CCCCCCACCGCCCCCCCCCCCCCCCCCCCCCCGCCCGCGCACCCCCCCCCCCCCCCCCCGCTTATATTAGAAAGTATAAATTATTAAAAGGAAAAAATTAATTAATTTTTTAGTTAATTATAAAAAATATAAATAAATAAGTATAAGAAAAACGAGGCGACCTGGTAGAATAATGTCAAACTCTGAATGGAAGACAGATGTGGAGGTGGGCACATGTCAAAGTACAACTAGTCTGCAAGGATCTGGCTATCTGCCATTGAAAGGGCCAAGAAGCTTTGTGGGTTTTTTTTTCATATATTTCTTTTAGCTGGTGTTGTCGTTGATGTTGCCTGGTAGGGCTTACATGGAAGATGCACACACGAGAAAAATGGGGAGGAGGAGTTTGGGATTGACTTGTAAGTGCAATTGGACAACACCTGACGTGATATGTCCCCAGTGCCTTCACGGAAAATGTATTGTTTCCAGAAAGCTACCCCCACATTGAAAAACCCGACCTCCTTTAGTTTCTCATCAATATAGATATAGCTTGTTACGTACCAGGGAGCTCAAATTTTTCTCAGCCCTTTGACACATATACATGCACCTACGAAAAATGGGATGTAAAATCTTACAATTAATATTAACTAGAAGACTCACTAAACAATCAGATATGCATGAGTGATAATACTTATGTATTTAGTAAAATATTTAAAAGTGTCAATCAAAATATTTAATAAATAGTAATTTCTTTCTTCCTGATTGGGTCTTACATCTATATTAGGTGTAAAACCTTTCAGACGGATTATTACTCGTACACCAAGAAAACATACGATTTTTACTCGAGTAATAATTCGTGCACCATTAAAATTTTTTGTGCTTTGTATGATCACTAAAGCATTGGTTGTCATTTTATTATTGTTATTATATTCATTTTGATTTTTTTGGGGGGTGACAATTATAAAGAAGCTGCCAAGAAGATGTAGAATAAATATCTACCATAATCTCCGCGATTGTTGTCTTTTGTATAGGAAGAAGAAAAGTCTTTTGCAGCATGTGACCCTCGAAAGAAGGCTAAAAGAGGTGCTTGGATTGTGACTGATAACAGGTTCCCTATTGATCATGTCAAAAAATTCAAGAGAGTTATAACAAAGTTGATGCAGTTCGTAGAAATGCTGACCTGGGCCATGTAAAGGGAGGTTGGAGTGCTCTGGTTCATAGAATATGGAATTGAACCTATTCCCTGAGCAATGGTCCTGGATGTTTAAGAATATTGTGTTCTATCTTTGCATGGCCTACTCTTTAACTTCAATCTTGTTGCTTGGACAACAGATGGGAACATTTGATTCCACCTGCAGACCCTGATCAATAAAACATGTTGCACATTGACCCATGAAATTCAAAAATAATTTCATGGTTCTGTGATTAAAAAAGCTTGATTGATGTGAACTTGACGATCATAGTGGTGGTAGCGCCTTCTTGCTTGTTGGTCCACACAGAGAAGGCACTGGAAAGAGGTCATAGGGAAGGAGGTAATTTTCACACTTGAATGAGCACTTTGTTTATGCTTTAAAAGATGAATGAAGAGCACATAAAGTCAAATCAAGCGTACCTTTCGCCATTTGCGCCTGCCTCCGTCGTCAGAGTCGAATACATGGTTGTCACTGCCTTTTTACCATGCATTGAACGGCTCAGGCATCAAAATATGGTAGTAAGCCGTGTGAAGAGTAAACGGTACAAGACAACTTGCAAAAGCAAAAACTTCTCTTGACATTGTTTAAAAATCAGAAAGCACAATGGAATGTACAAAATAAACATTCAAGTTAACAAATGACATTTGTTTTTCTATCGGCCGGTCATTTCACCATTTGTTAGCAAAGAACAATCAGATACAAAAAATGCAGGGTTTCGTCATACAAGCAAAAGCCTCTGCATCAAGCCGAGCAAGCATGTCGAGGGCAGACGCAAATGATTCAAATATCATAATCAGTATATGTGATATCATGTGAAGGTGCACTTTTGACCAACCGCCCTTGCTCATCAAACCGATCTAGGTTTTCACAGGGTGCTGGAAATATGGAGCCAATAACTCGACCTTCGACAAAAGAGCACTGGAAAATGTGTTTCTTCTTGTAGGTAATACCCACCGACATGTCTTCAAAAGTTATGTTCTTTACAGGAATGTCTTCGCTACCATGAATTCGAACAGGGACCCGGACTCCTTGTCCATGAATACCATTGAAGTTGAATCCTTCCAGGTCTGGTAACGCCTTGGGATCATAGCCCGCATCTGGATGTTCATTATAGTCTGTTTTGATAACAATCCCCACACGGACATTATCAAATGTGATATTATGATAGGAGATGTTGCGCACATAATTGCCCCTCCCCGGGGCAGTTTTAATCCGCATGCCTCGCCTAGAGCTCCATACAAGGACGTTTTCTACAGTAACATTTGAGACCCCGCCAGACATCTCACTGCCTATTGATATTCCTGAACTGCACTTGACACAAGAAATATAGATAAATAATACAAATCATTGATATTTTTATGATAAAATTGTGGAGAATCATAAAAGGTTTCTTTTCCAATTTAAACCATTTGAAAAAATGGTAAATTTATTAGGTGTTGCTTCTTAGTTACTAATTAAAACCATAGTTAAGTAATGGCGCCTCTTGACCGCGTACAAAACCCAGCAGTACTGTGCCGAATAGAAAATTGTGAAAATAAACATCAAATTCTCTCCCTCCCTACTACTTCAAGTTACTAAAAGACAATGAATACAGGTGGCATGTTCAGTTAAAAGGCATATATACAATTAATTACGTAACTTGATTTTAATTGTGATCCAATTATCACTCATTACGATCCAAACAACAATCATGAAACATGTCGTTAGTAATACCCCTTCCACTTGCTGACTATGAAACAATAGATAAAACAAATCTGAAAAAAAGTTTTCTAGTTAACCACAAGATAATTTCACATGATTTTCACTGGGACATATATTCAAAACTGCTAATCTAAGCAAGGGGGATTTATAGCTTTAAAAAACCGTGATTTTAACAAAGGCTTTCTAAGGATGAAAAAATTCCTCCTTTTTTATAATTCAATTTAAGCAATGACCATTGTAAGAATTCTACCAATGCAACATAGCTGAGGGGTCAAAAAGATCTACCTATAGCTTTCTTCCAATACTTTTAAATTACACACTGTTTCTTTCAGCTAAGGGACTAACTTAAAAAAGCATATGTGATGTAAAAAAAACAGAAGACACACCTGACCATAGATTGAACAACTAAGTTCCGGACAACAATGTTGGATGAAGGACGGCCATAGGCAATTCCATACTGATCCCAGCCACTTTTAATTGCAATAGCATCATCACCAACACTTATGTAACAGTCCTCTATTCTCATATTCTGACATGAATCTGGGAGAAAAAAGTTTATCGATACAATTAGAATGGACTAAATTATACTTCAGGTATGACCTCAGTTAATAATTGATCAGATATAAAAGGCTCAAAAATTTTTATCAGCCATGTCAGTTATATGAGATGATCGCCATGGAAACATATTCTACACCTGCCATGTAACTAAACAGGTAAAATACTAAATTTCTATCCAAAGAGTTTGAGATCATAAAAGAACACTGGAATGCAACCATTGTCCTAATGATAGGAGATAACATGGCTTCCCCTCCATCACTCAAATCTTTTTATTATTTTTCTCCACGGGGCCATTTATACATTTTGCATTAAAGGAGCATACAAGATTATGCAGGTGTTGCAGAGGAGGTCACATGCCACTTTAGGACATATGCAATGCACAATTTCAATTTTCACCTCACAATAATCAATGCACTAGGATTTAATCACTGTGTTGTTCATAACCCACCAAGGTAAGCCTACTAGCTGTTAGTTGCTTTAGTTATTTTCTTTGCTCATTGGTAATTCCAATAATTGAGGGAAATAGTTGCTTTGTCTAAGTATGATTTAAAGCCTAATAGTTCAGGCACCCTTATGCATTACTAAGGAAAGGTAGTCTGCCAATCCTCAAACAACAGCTTATTGGTCTCTGATCAAAAGGCGGAAGTGCTCTCACTTATCATGTTCTGCCCCCCTTCAATGCAATAGTCCCACTTCATTCTAAGCCCATATTGATGGGAAGAGCGCACCATCTTGTTCTTAGACACTTCCCAATTTCCATATTCACAAAATATCCAATAATGACTAGAGGTATCGAACCTAGTATCGTGTCACTCACTATGTTATCAATTATCTTAAATTACCTTTCTAGATTACCGATCGCCTTTTTTTTTTATCAGTTTCACAATGCTTGTATTGATCCTGAGAGCCTTTAATCCATAAAAACATATTTTGTTTGTAACATTTTGTCCCACTCTTCTATTGCATATAAACAATTGCAAATACTTACTTTTCTCCTCCACAAAGCCTAAAAACAGGATACGTTAAATAAGTATGCTTCCATGTGAATATAAGCAACTTAATTCAACAATTTATTTAACAATGAGATCCGTGCATAAAATACACTTGATAAAGAAGAAAGGAGTCTATAAGTACCTGGATCTATTCCATCTGTATTTGGTGCTTCCCGAACTGGGGCCAAGATGGTAAGGTTTAATATAGTAACATTCTTACAATCATATGGATGAAGTGTCCAAAAGGGTGAATTACGTAAAATTATATTAGAAATAACAATATCAGATGACCACATAATTTGTACAAGTGGTCCTCTTGTGTGATTAAGAAGCTTCTGACGATACTTTTTCCACCATGCTTTGCCTTGCCCATCAATAGTGCCATTATGTCCTGCAGAGCAAAAAACAAGACACAGATGTCGTCTAAGAGGTGCTTAATGTCAATAAATATGTTGGTTTATCAAGCATCAAACATGCATACTTATACCAAAAGAATGTTACTGATGTTTGACTTCTAACCTGTGATTACTACGTCTTTAAGATGTTGACCATGAATCAGACTTCCGTATCTGGCTCCAGGGTGCTCCCTTCCATATCCATAAGATGGCAATGGAGGCATCAGCGGCCAGAATCTTTCATCCTGTTCAGACACCAAGTAGATATTCTATGACCACAAACCCACAATACTCATCTTATTAGTCAAATCATATTGATATTACAGCAGAACAGGATGCTCCATTCATTTCTCTAGTTGGGATGGGAGAAAAATAAGAAAGAAACATTCACAATTAGCAGATGGCTAAAAGAAGTAAAAATTGAACTTCAACCCACAAAAAAATGTAAATTTGATCTTTACTAATAAAACAAAATAATATTTTCAATTGTCTAAAACATTCTACTTCAACTTTCTAATTCATTTCTACATGTTAAAGCCAAGCAAACTATAAGTGACACTATGGACTTGCATCTTTACGATTGAGCAAATTTTATCAACATGACCTGTATCTACTTAGTTGATAGCTAAAGTAAAAACTAAACTTCAACTCACAATCGAAAAGTAAGTACTCAACTTCTTTCTTTTTTGATTACCTTCCTCTATATGTAAAAGATAAATCCAGTTTGTTCTTACCAATATAACAGATAAATCCTTTCACTCTGTAAAACAACATGTCTACTCTAATTTTCTACTTCATTTTTAGATGGTAAGGGCAAGCTAGAGTATAACCCATATTAAAGATTGAGCAGATTTTATCAAAATGCAGCCGTATCTTAGCACTACTATTGTTGATAAACTACATGGCGAATAGCTAAAACAAGTAAAAATTGAATTTCAACTCACAATCGACAATCCTTCCATAGCATGCCAGTATCAAATCTGTCGAGAAATGTAGAAGAAACACTGACCTCCACGCCAACTATAACAGCATCCTCGGCAAGAAAAAGGGTCATATGGCTGGTGAGGTTGAAAGGCGCCGTCAACCAAACCCCGCCGGGCACATTGAGCTGCCCACCCCCTTTCCTCCCAAGCTTCGCAATCGCCGCCACCGCCTTCTCAAAAGCCCTGGTGTTCATCGTCGTCCCATCCCCGACCGCGCCGAAATCCGTCAAATTGAAAGCCACCGGCCTCAGCATCGGCAACCGCCTCGCCAGCGCCCGCCGGACTATCCGGAACCCCAGCCCGCCGCCGGCGGCGCTCCCCCGCCACAAGAACACCGTCCCGAACGCCGCGATCCACAGCACCGCGAGAAGGGTCTTGCGCGACGAGATCGCCGTCGGGATCCGATGGAGGCGGAAGCCCTCCACCATCATCGACCACGACGAGCGGATCTGTAGGGGTGACAAGGGCGAGGGCGGGGGGTGGAGGGTTGTGTAGAAGGGAGGGAGTCGGAGGATGCGCGGATTACAATTCAAGCAACGTTGGCTACTGGTTCCGGCGAGGCCACGGCCGCGAGGCGGCGGCCGAGAGGGTGGCTCCAGCCGCGGAGCAGAGTGAGGAAGACGACGTGGTTTACAGAAATGCCCCCGGTTTTTGAGGTAAACACGAAAGGGGATGTGGAGGTGGTTTTCGGTTAGCAGCAAGCGTGGCTGGGTGGTGGCATCGTCGTAATTTCAGTAAAATCTGAGGAATCTTTTATGGATTTTGAATTATTATTAGGCCTCGCCAAAATAAACTTATAATCAAATAAATAAACCACCCCCGACCAGGCGTATTTGATATTTGATTTGAGTTAAAATTTGATATTTAAATATTTAAATTTGAATTTGAGTTCAAATTTTACAAGCCAAATTTGAGAAGTTCATCTTTGACTCAATTCGACTTGATTATAACTCGAACTTAACTTAGATAAAATATAATATAATAATATAATTTTTATATTATATATATATACTAATAAGTTTAATTATAACTAGTTATATTTATTTGTATAGTATATTTTAACATAGAAGTGAGATAATTGAGATCAAGCTCGGTTTGAGCTCACGAGCCCGCTGAATTCAAGCCCAAAAAAATCAAACAGTTTAAGTCTATTTGAGTTTGAGTCGAGCTCGAACATGAAATAAATATTTGATCTCAAACTCGAGGATGTATGTTCAAAACTCATTCAATTTCGAGTCAAGTTCAAATGAGCTTCAAATTATTCGAGTCGAGCTTGACTCGCTCGCTCATTTAGCACCCCTAATATTAACCATCTTAGTAGTCTAAGTAAACCAAACTAAATCAAACCGAATCGAATCAAACTTTTAATTAGTCAAATTAATTTTTGAGTTATTAATGGTTCGACCGAGTTCAAAATCGAGATGAAATTTTAAAATATATAAACTTCTTATGGCATATGTGCTGCCTACATTCATAATAAAAATATATTAAATAAAATATTGAAATTAAGCTGAATATTTTGTCAAATAAGTGCATCAAAAGAGGGTTCTTTTGTTCAAACTCTTTGGCGAGTTGTTATTATAAGACGAGTATTTATTCAAACTTCAAAATAACTAGCACGGGTTTATATTGGATTGAGCCAAATCAAATTTGCTTGCGTTGGATTGTTAACTAATTATTATGCGTTGGATTTCTCATATTAATGACCAATTTGGGACACGAGATTATTTTTATTTTCTATTTATTTTCATGTTCATAAAATATCCTTGGACCTTCTTTGTTACCTAGAACTCTATAGTGAACACTCTTAAATCTCCCATTGGTCATAACCTGTCATAAATTGTACATAAAATCTAATACAAACATGAAAATCTACGTAAACATATCATATTATAATGCTCCTATTTATTCCATGCACTAATTAAAAATGATGTGTGTACAGGTGGAGATTATTACATGTATATATAATTGTATTATACGTTATTATTAAGGCTTGATTTGAATTAAATTACTCTATTAAAATTAAGATAAAAAGGGTTATTAATATTTAAGATAAATATGAATAAATATGTGTAGATACTATTTTTATAATTTTTAATTTATGATAGGTTAGATTGAAATTATAAAAAATAAAAATAAAAAAGGTTATTGTCCCTATCATCCCATTATCTAAAAACTCTGATTATAAAGAAATAATGTTGAATTTAAAAGATAGAAATTTAAAGAATTCAAGAATCGTACTTTTATAGATTCACGTATATCTCTTTTATCAAAATTTATTTTTTTTATAATTTAATATAAAGAAGATGGAAATGATATTATTATAATATATTTTTTTATCTTTATAATTTAGTTAAGTAAAATATAACCACCGATATATTCATAAGATTGATTGAAACAGGTCTCTTGTGTTGACGACAAAAGCACCAGGAATGGGCGTGGCGTTGATCCATTGATCCTTGTGTTTAACTTGGAGACCGCCGATCATGCTCTGTGAAGGGATCGTAGAGAAGGCAGGATCTGCATGCTTCCTCCTTCCCATGGTGAGCTCCGGCTCCGGGCACGGAGGCGAATGGTGAGATACGATCACCATCGCCTTCATGCACTCCATCTTCTTCAGGTGATCCTTTTCAAGTCCCAATGCTTACATATAATGCACTTCATCTTCTTCCAGATTTTAGTCATGAGCACCTTAACAATTAAAATTATCACAATCAATTAATCCTTAATTTAGAAGTGTCCTATAATATTATTAAAAA
Organism: Piper longum; assembly: GCA_032619315.1. Classification (NCBI taxonomy): domain Eukaryota; kingdom Viridiplantae; phylum Streptophyta; class Magnoliopsida; order Piperales; family Piperaceae; genus Piper; species Piper longum. Next base: position 10,605 of record JAVDBV010020850.1, read on the forward strand.
GAGAATTATATTGTTAAAAAATTCCCATCAATTTGCAAAATAGCTATGGTCATAAAATTATATATATATATATATATATATATATATATATTAAATTTGGTATAATGTATAAAATTTGGTTGAACCCAGTATTATCCGGTTGAATTGTTGGTATAGTTTTTTACTGTATTAAAACTTTAATTATTAGTTTTGTATTTATTGAGTCAATTATCTAATCAAATCAAGTTGCCTTATATTTTTTCACTATTTACTTAAAAATAATGAGTTCCATGGATTTTGTTTACCAGGTCGAACATCCAACCAAATTAGGGATATAAACAAGTAATATTAGCTTGCAAGCATTTCATGTTCGACTGGGTTTGACTTGAACTCGTACTCATTAATTTTATATTTAAAAAAATATTAATTTTATATTTAAAAAAATATTAGACTTGAAATAATTAGTTCATTCAATTATGAACTAAGGAGTGTTCGGCTCGGTTTAGTGTGAAACTCGAACTTGATATATTTAAACTCAATATAATACTCAACTCAACTCACCTTGTATAATATTTTTTTATATCAAAGTTTTTAATACGAGTAAATAATTCTTATACCTTCATCAATTACTTACAAAAAAATATTACTAGTATTTAATATGCTGCTTAAATATTAACTATTTAACTTATTTTATAGTAATAATACCTAAAGCTTACCATAAATTATTATTTTTAAAATATAAAATATATATAATATAACTATTGCATTTAATGAGACTAGGTTACAAATATATACTGGTCATACTCATATTAATTAGTTACTTATTAAATTAGTTAGTAATAAGTGAGGCATGTAGTAGTTATAATGCACTTATCAATAGATACTTAGTACTATTTATTAGTTATTACTAAATGTTAGATATTTGATACTTATCAAAGTATAATCAGGCTAAATTATTTTACTCGATTCAGCTTGGTTGGCTCGTATTATAATCAAACACAAACCAAATTTAAACAAATAAATGTTCACCTTGAGCTCAATTTAAAATATATAACCTAGTAATGTACCAAGTTTGAGCAAATGAGTTTAAAAATAAGCTTAACATAAATAAAGTAATGCTGGGCTCACCTCGCATTTTAAAACCAAATGAACTAGTTTTTTATTTTATTCGTTTCCTAAACTTGCATGGTTTTCTACCGTCGATATTTGTTTAATACAAGATCGAACGGCCACGCTTCAATTCAACGAGACACTTTTGGTCGACTACCAACTAGAGCCGCTTCCGCCGGCGACACATGCTGGCGAAGTACTCCGGCGGACGACGCCGATGGCGAATTCCTCCGACTTCGCGAGGTTTCTGGATCTGCGGCTGCATCTGGAGGGAGGTTTCTACTCGGAGACATACAGAGATCATTCCATCTCTCTCCCCAAATCGCTTCGTCCCGATCGGTGTGAGATCAAAGACCTCGCCTTTTTCTTCTTCAATTGATGTAAGATATAGTGAATTGGAGGTTTCTTTGTGTTGGTTGTTAAAAGTGTTCTTTTTAGCTATGAGCTACTATGATGGGATCAGGTTGAAATTTTGATAGAGAATGGCTTCTTTATAGTACTTTGTGGGTAACAGCTAGAGTAGTTGTGATTGTTGATCTAGTGCTTGTTATGACAGAAAGAGGAAGGGAGAGAAGAGTGAGGATGTGGAGGGGAAGGAATTGGTTCATGACATCCAATTAGATAACTAAGACTACTTCCCAACATAAACCTCTCCTGCTTGTGGTCTAATTGACTTACATTTACGTAAGCCATTCCTAATTATATTTGAAAAGCTAATGAGTTTGGGTTTGATTGCTTTTCATCAGCAGTAAGTATATTGTGACTGTTTGGCATTGCTTTTACTTGAGCGTTACTGATAATAAACAATTTAGTGTAAGAACATTTAAATGGATGGAGGCTTGTCAAACATTTCAATTATCACTTTTGTAAGGCCGGAGTTGGGAGCCATAACTTTCTGTAGATGTTTAAGCTGTCTTTGTAAGATAAATATTTCTGGATGCTGGTCTTTTTGCAATCTTGGTTTTGTATTATCCTTGATGTATGATGTTTTTAGTCATGTAGAATATGCTCTACTTAGTTTTTATCATGTTGTCTTGAGCATTTATTTAGGTTCTTATATCTTTAGCATTCATTATGGTTTTGGCCATGTTTCGTATGTCTTGAGAAGTTGCAAAACCAGAAGCTTGTCAAATGTCAGTGAGATGGTTACTTCCTTTGTTTCCTGCCAATGGATATGTGAAGTACTTGTTCAAACTTTGATGAATTGCATAATTTTAATATTCATCATGTTATTTTTCTTTCACCATGTTAACCTTATGATTATCTTGGTGAGGATTAATATAACGCCTTTACTCACTTTTTTCATTTATTTGCTGCTCATATGTTGGTATGTTCATATGCTGCTGCAATTTTGCTAATACTTGTAAACTGGTTGGTCATAGGGAAGGATTAAAAAATGTGGGCACAAATGGTTTTATGAATATTTCTATTTCAACTATAGCTTCCTCCAGCTCTATATACCTTACCTGGTTTTCCCTGTTATACCTTTCCCTTCAGATAAGGTGGAATGACCCATATCTACCTCTATCTACTTCCTTCTTCCTTCTGGTAGTGTGTTGCATCTACACCGGATACCAATGGCAGAAACCTGACATTTTTACATGGGAGATCCTCTCGCGGTTTGCATCGCGAATTATTTAGTGTTTTCCATCTCCATTTCTAAGTGTTCGATCTTTCTGGCTGCTTCGTTTACATGTTGTAACCTGCACTTCGCGTTTTAGGGTTTTGAGCTATATGAAGATGGGAGTATTAAGCTCACTGTCCTCGGTCTAGATTTAGAAGCAGGGCAACGCCCCCAGTACACTGTGCAACCAAATTTTTGGTTTGGATCATTTCCAACTATGAACATCAAGTGATGAAACCTTATGTTAAAGAATTCAATAACTCATTTATATGCTTCAACAACGAACCGTATGAATCTTTAATACTCAAGCTTGAAGAAGCAAAAGTAGCAAAACCAAAAGAAGCAACAGCAGCGTGTAGGCTAAAAAACAAATAGAATTTTTTTCAACGTAATAATAATCCTCCGGTTCATGACAACCTCCATATATATATATATATATATATAATATGACTTAATTAAATCATAACAATGACTAATATACCTTTCCTAAGTCGTCTACAATAACTAATATATATAATGACAAAAATAATAACCAAAATACCCTTAATTAATAATACATAAACTGAAATTAGAATCTTAGGAAAATTATTTTAATCTAACTAGGAGAAGAATATTATCAGTCATTAGTCTCTTTTGGTTGAAAAAAATTTGTCTTTGAGTTTTGAATAAAATTAATTTGAAAAATCTATAAGAAGTCTTGTTTGCATTATACAATAATTAGTTGAACTATGGGTATGTAATCCCTTCTGCTGAAAATAAACTCATCCTCGAGTTTGCAATTCCATGTTTTGGCTAACACTAAACCTCCATTTGAAATATAATATATTCATCCAATCACTCTAATAGTATTGAATCTAAACTTGATAAATCAGTTTTTGAATTAAAAGCTTTGAATAATTATTGATAACATCTAGATAATGTGGATCTTCCTAAGGCTTTTTAATCAATAAATTTAGTATAGATGAAACTCTCTTATCTTTAAGCATCAAGGATGAACATTCTTAAACCTCTTTTATAACAACCAATTTAACGAATTCCTCTTGTGGCTTGTCAATTGTAATATTTGTCCATTCAAGTGCATCAACTTAAAGAGAAATAACATAAGAACAATTGTCTTAACACTCGAGTTTTGACAATCTCATCTTTAAAAAACACACTAGAAATATCTTCAATTGAATTATCAACAATAGGCTCATAGTGAATTATTATCATCTTGTGGGAGATCTACAAAGAATTGAGTTAATAGAGGTTGTTCAAGTTTAGACATTAACTCATCAAACTCTTTAAACATGATATGAAAGCATCCTTAGAACTACTAAGAGACTTTAAATCATCCTTAGGCTCATTAATCGGAATTTCAAATGAGATGACAAATAATATTTCTTTCTATTCCAAAAGAAAAAAAATACTAATTGTGAGAAAAAGAATGCTCAACCTTATTATAGTTACACCATAGAAAACCCATAACATGGCATGCAGATGTAGGCACAATATCTCACCAAAAAAATTGACTAAAAGTCCCCATGTTGAGAATAAAGGCGCACATATGAGTAACTGCAAAATAATCATGATTAAGAGACAAGCTAAGATGTCGTGGATTGCGCTAAATATGTAAGCCTACTAAACATACCATGTACTCTGAAATAAAGTTGCCTGAAATTAAATGATTAATAATCAATCTAACTATGCATCCATTTAATAATATAGAAGTCTCAAACTTACTGTAATATAACTCATTTTCTAAAGTCCAAGAGTAATGATGGTACAAGGATTGAGTTCTATCACAATATGAATAATCCATCTCAAAGTAATAATCAAACATGTTATTTTGGAGCCATAATCAAATAGATTAATCACCAAACAACTCGTGGCAACAATGAACTGATTTCAGCATTATAACCAAGGAAAGTAACCGACTGCAATATTGTTAACTTGCAGCCGAGATATCCCACAACTTGTCGGTGCTCAGCAAAAGATCTCAAAGCAAGAGATATAACCAACAGAATATATAGAGTTTACTATCAGCAACTAGAAGCGGTCTAATAGAGAGCAAAACAAATCTTGCATCTAGACAAATTTACAGCAACCAAAAGTAAATGTAGCAGCCAATAAAATACCATATTCAACTTGCAGTTATGCAGCAAGAGCACAGAACAATATGTGGAATATGAGAGCAGCAATACAGGCTATATAGAATTAAATTATAGCAACAACGCCAACTAAAAGGAGGTAAAGAAACCAACTTGCTGTCGCCCTTCTGGAAGACAATATAGACTGATATGGCTGCACAAAATTGTTGCCTTTATTAAGGCTTGTTGCACTGATCACAAACTGCAAACTGCAGCAATTCGATGTTGCCTGGAGTAGTCAACTTGGTGTCGTGAAAAAAACAACCAGACTGTTGTCCAACGAACAAAATTGCAAAAACAGCAAGTTGATATTGATGCAACAACAGATCTAACTTATTGCCAATAGCAAATAGAAGAGATCTCCCCCCCCCCCCCCTAGCAAATTAAGGGAGAAGAAGTTGCTGGCAGTGGGATAGCAAGACGCAAACCAATGATATAGACAAATACCACGTCAATTACTACAAATCTAGCAGTATGTTGCTGCTGCACCCAAAAAACCAAACAAAGAGCAGAGAAAGATGTCACCCAGCAGTATATAACCCTTGATTAGATAGGAAACAGCAACTAACAGATCTGAAAGTTCTTGTATTGAGAGAAGATGATATTAAGTCCCAAACAATATATGTCGCCAAAGCTAAAAGAAGACCAATTACTGCCAACAAGTACTGTCCAGCAAAGTTTATGCCAAACTTCGCAATCCCTAGGCTGATGTCGCCATATATGGTTGAAGCAGGTCTGAATGAGCAAATAGGCACAAATCCAATCAACTGCAAGTTGCCGATGTTATCAACGACAGGGACAACTATTAGGTGGTCCTGGAAAAGATATTTCACAATCTATGATGCTCAAAAGCAAATATATCGGAGGGTGGTGATGATGGCCAAACACAGGATAAAACCTTGCAAAAACCTAGGTTCTGATATCAATTGATGGAACCTTCTGTTTAAGGAATCCGATTCATAAGTTACAATCTGTTAGGATAAAAAAGAAGTCTAAAAAACTAGTTAGGAGGAAAATCTATATAATATAGTTATAATCTGTTAAACTATAGACGAAGTCTACATTGAGCAGGCGTAATTCTATTATATGCACCAGCCATGAAATCTTTAACATTCGAGTTTACTCAAACTAGAAGAAGCAGAAGTAGCAAAACCAAAAGAAGAATGTACTAATAATCCTCCAGTACATGACAACCTCCATATATATATATATATATAACATGAATTTATTAAACCATAACAATGATTAATATATCCTTCCTAAGTCGTCTACAGTAATTAATATATATAATAACGAAAATAATGACCAAAATATGGTTAATAATACATAAACAGAAATTAAAACATAAGCAACTAAAAACCTATCTTAGGAAACATATTCTAATATAAGTAGGAGAAGAAAAGTGTCCATCATCAAGTCTAGCTCATGGGATGGAAAGCTCACTTGTTAAAGCAGAAGCTCGAGATTCAAAGAAACATTTCTCCCTGGTAGGATGCACATGTGCTCCCGCCTTTCGTTCAAGGATTTTGAGCTTGCAAGCAAATGATCGTCGCTCTTGCTCCCAAGGCTAAGAACTTCATCACTTACCCGACTTTTCCTGAGTGAAGAACACGCTAATATGTGGCATCTGGTTAGAATAAAATCTGATGCAAATAACCACTTGATTTGAGTGGTACGAAAAAAACCAATTTGTTCTATCTGCTAGAGCTTGACAAACAGATTAAATAGTCAGACATTGTTGCTATGGCTTGACAGCAATACTGTAATCAAGGAAAGAACTGTATGAGCTTTTACATTCCAACATAGCTTTGACAGGCTAATTACTTTTGAGCTTCTTGTTCAAGGCACAGAAATTCTACGGTGGATTACAGAGTATGATAAGAAAAAAAGGGTAAGATTAACCCATTTTCTATTTCAGGTTCACAATTACAAGAGGAGAATGATCAATCTACATCTGGGCAGCACACTGCAATACAACAACTTAGGCAAGCGAAACAGGAAAGAGCTGTGCAAAATTGCGTGAGAACAATTGCGCATTGATCATTCAACTTTGAACACGCTCTGATGCAGTAGACACAACAGCAACAATTGCAGTAGCTGCCAACTTCACGAATGGTCTTGCTCAAAATGGTGTCCTCTGGTTCTACATTGGAGCTACAAAGTTTTGGGGGAACATTTTCGGTTGTGGCAATGATGTTCCCAAAACCAAGGTTGAGACCCTGCAGCAATGCTACTCGGAAGTCCGCAACATCCATTTTCTTCTTGCTACCCAGTTTCTTGACCTGAAAGGATTCTATTGTAAGAAATGTTTCTCGCAAGATATATGGGTGAGCTAGACAACCATCAAATAAGTGTTGGCTTCTAGCTCATGTTCAAATATTTTTGCTCAAAATCCTGATATTATTCTTGAATCTTCCAATAAGCATTTATTTACAGGACCATTACTACCCTATTTATATAAAAATATTGCATAAGATACGTGCACTCCTCAAGGCAACTGTCTCTTAAAAGATCAAAAGAGGAATCTAAATCAATTTTGATGAAGAGCCCAGTGAAGTATTTGCATTTGAATAATGGATTTGGGCAGCATCCACATGCAACGTGAAGGACCAAAAAGACAAATAAAAATAAAAAGATAATTCCAACCTCTTTTTCATCCAGTGTCTGCTTTAAGTTTTCCCTCTCGGATACAACTAAAACCATGCGAGTGAACTCAGAGACAAATGCTGTTTGAATGCTGGTTTTAGCAATCTGCAAGAAGAAAAGAAAAGAATAAAGCATATGCTCAATGCACTATCTGAATGCTGGTTTACTTGATAATAAGCACACTACCACACGTTAGTGTTTTTATGCACGCAGAATTTTATGGTCATAGATCAAATTGATGCGAATTAGGATGCTGAAATGCATCAGAAAAAATGAACACAAATTTAAGAAATGAATTCAAGAATACAGCATGATTTATCCATTCAGTTAGACACTATACACATGCTTTCAGCGAAATGACAAATATGAAAATATTAAAGGCTATGCGACTAGATATTGTAAAAACACAAAATCACACCTTCTCCACTAACTCTTTATTTTCAGCATACCACACTCGGGCTGTTAGCAATTCTATTTGCTGCTTTGCAAATGCCTGTTGAAGTGACAAGAAAAGTAGATACCGAATAAATAGTAAATCACAATAAATATGTATAAGTAAAAAAACTCCTCCTATGGAAAGCAACTCTACAGATAATACAATACTATAAAAGGCCCATCAAACTCAGGGATTATCAGAAAAGTTGCAGTTCTCAGTACCAATTCGACAAGAAAATGAAAACATCTAAATAAAATATTTTTTTTTCTAAAAAAGACATATCAAATAGGTCCACAATATTTAATGTGACTAAAAGCTAAAATTTCATGGGTTGATTTAGAAGTTATGGAAACTAGAAACTTGATGTTAAGGGATTTTAAGCCTTTTGAGATTGGAAAACACCCAACTTACATAGCAGTTGGTTTTGGCTTGGTAACTTGATTATCACTAAATGGCATGTGATATAAGTTCTAATCTTAGCAGGGGTTACTAATTACACTGAACTTGAGGTTTCAAGTTTTACCTTGTCAAGAGGTATATCTTTTGCCTGTTGCACTTTCACGTCTATTATAGAGTTGGTCATGTCTGCCAGTAAGCCTTTCACTTTAATGGAGTTAGGAAAACGCCCTTGGTATCTTCCATATACAACCAACGCAGCTTCAGATGAAAGATCTGGAATGGGAGCAGGATAAACCTAAGAGAAATACACAATTAAAAGATCACTTAGTAGTTGGCAAAGTCCAGCAACACAACTGCAAGAAAATACAAAGCTTGCCAGCTAATAATACTCAATTTTAGATGACACAAGTCAAACTAGAATAAGGTTTATTTTGGATTGAAAACCAAATGCTCATAGTTCAAAGGAGATATAGGCTTGCTGTCATAGAAGCATACATTTCATTGCTGACAATTAATTGTACAATGATCACCATACACATTTTTGGCAAGTCCTTAATTTAGAATCAGCAAAAAGACAAGCATTTCTACTGAATATCTTGCACTTGGCCTCAATTCTGGCCCGAGCTACAGATCATTGTTGTAAAAATCGGAATCGGTAATTGAATCTGATTTTTAAAAACTTTGAATCAAATCGGTTCAAACCAATTCATGATGGATTCATGGCTTATTTTGAATCAGCAAATTTAATAAAATTGACATACGTTTGTATCAAAACTAGTTTATCAAGGATAATAAAATGAAAATAAAAAATAATATTAACGTATATTTGTTTGTCAAATTATATTTGACTTATAAAATATTGTATTCTTCAACAAGTTTTATAAACATCAAAAGTACTAAATATCATAGATAAAGTGAAAACGTAAGTAATAAAAAAATTGTAAGCTAAATTCTCTTATATTTACATAGATTATATCTTTATTCATGGTATAATTATCAAATATTAAAATATATAAAATTTTGTAAGAATGGTGATTCATGAATCACTTATGATTTGGTCAAACTCGGTTTGATTCGGGTGATTCAAAGTCCGATTCTAGCGATTCAATTTAGATATGTTTTTTTTATTCGGATTCTAACAAAGTCGAGTTGAATCAGCTGAATAGGATCAGTTCAAATCGATTCTCACAACAATGCTAAATATTCATATAGTAGCCATGAGCTACATTATTCTAATGAAGGCCAAAAAAATTTTATTTCAATGAGATAGGTAGACATAACCATTAGTTTATCCATTCACAAGACTTCTCCATGATTTTCAAAGAATTGCAAGAATTTCATGAAATAAAATTGATGGATCTGCCCTGGAGGCACTCAGTTGTTAAAATATACCAATAGGTGAAACTGATGCAAACAGGTAGTGCCAAGTGGGGCCCTTACATGAAAAGAGGCACACATATACACCCATTGATGTTAAAGAAATTAATGAACAAATAAGCCAAACGTACCTCAAAATCATCATTAGTATCAAACATGTCGATGCTTATATTTGCAATGGCGGAAGACAAAGTTTTTCCAAAAAATCTTTGTATTTGAACTTCAATCATATCTGGAGAACAGGGAACAGCAGGAAAATAAGATTCCATCCTACATTGTATTTTACATGACATAATATTTAGAAGTTAAATAATCAGCGCACATAAAGCTTAAACTTAATTAAAATGGAATATATGTAAAAGGATATCATTCCAAGTACAAAAGAAACACCATCACTTAGACGTCTTCTCATAAAACCTTTTTTTTTTAATTGCTGATAAACACAATACAAAAAAGGAAATATGATTTAAAAGAGTTGCTTTAGTAATAAGACAAACAACTGTAGGAAGGTACACATTATCACCACATGAATAAAATATTTGAAACACAGCATAAGAAGACAGCTCACATAGCCAAGGAAATTAAATAGGTAGACTGGAGCAAATGCAATTAACTTCGAAGGTGTACACATCATCCAATGTAGCTGGTTCATTACCTACCATACTAAAATATAAGTGCAGAACAAAAAACCTACGCATCTCCAGGTTCTTCTAAGTTTAACATTTATTCAAGCAAGTTGGGGAACACAAGTCGATCAACTATGCCTCAATAATATGTAATGATCAAGTTCTGCTAATCTCAAGCACCTGTTACCATGCCAACTACTTGAATGAATGACTCCAGGTCCTTTATTCAAATGCTTGTGATTCTACTAAATAATGATGTTATGATACATCCAATCCCCCATTAGGTCTGGCAGAAGTAAATAAGTAGTGCACTACCAACCTGCATCAAATACTGCATCATAATGCCCCCTACTAATCATTGCCAACATCCGCAAAAAGTAGTGATTACAATACGAACCTGGTTGGCCATTTAAAGAACCAAAAAATATAAGATCGTTAACCAAAGAGCATAAATCAGCAATATGTTAGAGTCAACAAGCTACAACAGGACTCTACACTTTCATTTCATTGAGTTGTTTATGTTATAATACTAGTAGTCCTCACTAACATAGGCAGTGTGCTACCGAAGTAGTCCTCACTAACATAGGCAGTGCAACAGAACTGCATAATAGGAACCACCACCCAAATGAGAAACCCAGCAGACCAATTCATTAAAAGAATGTCATACCCAGAGTAACAGCAGCGAAATTTGAAGTTATTGTAAAACTACCCATATATTCTTAAGATATCATTTTATTTTTATATTTTTATTTTTATTTTTAGCATAAGCACGACATGGTTGTAGCTCTTACAAACAAATATTGATATGATCATATATGTGCAATTATAGACAACACGAAATTATTTAAGTCGTCAATTTTCTGTAAAGCTGTGAAATAAATTTTGCAGATAATGCTATTTAGTATTATCATCTCCACTAAAATCCAATTTAACCACCAATAAAAGATACGAACACAAGAACATATTCCTTTAGGAAGCCTGATATGAAAACAGTTCAAAGGATTACCTATACCAAATGTAGAAATACGAGGTGACAGGGAACTACTTCTTGCAATATGACTTTCCAAAAGTTGACAAATACTACGCTCATCGTCAACAGATCCATCAGTGACCAGAAAGATATAAGGAATGGAGTCTGAGGTATCAGATAGCAATTTCATTGCCTTCAGAAAACAAAAGATCCCAATCAAGTTTTGTCTTTATAATGATGGGATTATGATGATAAAAATAAGCCAAATATTCCCTCTTGTTTGTAAAGTCAACAGCAGACAATGACATAGCTAAGACCAGGACACCAACAATGTTAAGAGAGGTAACATAATAGGCACATAGAGATGGATTTTTCAAGCATGAGCATAAAAATAAATCAAGAACAATATCAATGGAAGGAAATACTCATGTAACAAAAAAATTGTTACCTCCTTCAGGGGATTCAAAAAGTTGGTTCCATCACCAGCTACAAATTTTTCCTCCATCCATCGGATGGCAGTTTCAATACTTTCTGCTGTTGATTCTTTTAAATACGATGAATATGAAAAGATTTCTTCATTAAAAGCAATAATATTAAACATATCTTCGGGTGTGAACTTGGCAAGGGCATCTGCAATGGCTTTTTTGGCACAATCGAGTGGGATCCCTCCCATGCTTCCACTTATGTCAACCATAAAAACCACTTCTTTCCTGAAAGCCTGGTAAAAGATGTTGCTTTGGCGTTAAGAACTATTAACTCGTTTAGAATTTGTATGATGAATGTGTTTCTATGATGGCCAAATAATACAACAAGATAACTAATATTACTCGCATGTTGAACAAGGTCAATAATAACCTGCTCCAACACTAAAGCAAAGACTAAGGAAGAGCAGTAATTGTGAAAATATAGGAGCCTGTCTGTTTTGTAGGTGAATGTATAACTCCCGAACCCCTTTTAACTACTTCTCACAATGTAGATGTCATAAGATATTCAAGAGAGATTCACTGAGCAAATATCTGAAAGGCAGTTGTTTGCTCCATGTTAAGTCATAACTCCCTCGTACATAGTCAAATTAAAGATCATGAAACAAAAGCACATATTACATTACTTCCTAAAAATACTATCCACCAAATAACTGAAGAAGAGATATCGTGTGATCCCAATCATCAGGGGAAAATGCAATAAGTGATACAGGTAAATACCTTCCTGCTCTTATCTTTTCCGGGAAATAAATATAGACAGAACATCTCTCTCTGATCATGGTCATCAAGAGAAGGAGATTGTAAAAATACACCTCCAAAAACATCACTCGAAGAAACCTGACAACAAATTAAAACCGTATGACATTTCTGAATTTGTATGAGATGTATAAATCATTCATAAAGATTTCACAATTTGCTATCAAAATATACCCTGAATATTTGATTAAAACCAAGAAATTAACAAGAAAAAAAATAGCCTCCCTAATAGAAACACTTAATTTTTGATTGGTGATTGGTTAATTGTAAAATTCAAAATTATCTTCTCAAACAAGAGCCAAAAGGAAGGAAACTTAATGCCCTCCATGTATCAAATATAAATCTTACATCAAAAGAATAAAATTTTGCAAATCTCTATGTTTGGTCAAACCTTATTCCCAAGTACATTTTCAGCAAATTGAATGAAATTTGTTAGGTATCAACATTATTATGTAAGATATATGTCACGATTCATCAGTACATTTTAAAATATGTAACTTATCCAACTCTGGACTTCTCAAAGCACCTTATTATTAAAGCAGACCAGATTAAAAGAGTAACTAGCGTAATGAACTGTTTCAACCACCAAGAAATAAGGTATTGTCACAGAGGACAGAACAACTTGATACCTCGAATGAAAAACTGAAATCCGTTTGTGACCATGAAGAAACCTGGGCTTCATACTGGAAGCCCAACTTCAGATTTTGACGCCTGGTTTCCTGCGAAAAAGAAAGCAATTCATGCAACATTTAGCTGACTGCACATCACACATCGGGAAAATGGAAATCCAAACAGAGGGGAAGCAACTACACCTTCATAGGATGACTGGTTCCCTTCAATATAACCTCTTTATTAAACCCCGTGTTCAAGCTCAAGCTTATACTTTCAATCAACGCAACCTTCCTACTAAACGGGTTCACAAATTCGGGGAACGAAAACGGAACAGCAATGCAGAACTGGCCATGCTCATACAACAACGGCTGAAACCAACTAACTTTTACCGACAGAATCGACCCCCCATCAACCTTTACAGCAAGTTAGCAAGAAAGAATAATCATCAAGTTCACCAAAAGAAACCAAAAAAGAAGAACGAACAAACCTACTCCAACTTCTCACCCTTGGAACCGTCACCGATAATACATTGGGTTTCAATACGCTCCCCTTCTCCAATTTCCCCTCTTTCTCCATATCCTGCGTTTGATCCGCCGGCAAAATCTTAGTAGAGTACGATTTTCCGGCGACTTCGATCTCGGCACCTAGAATTGAACCCTGTTAGCCAAATCATACCTAGTTGAGGACACCAGAAAAATTGCAACCCACAAAAAAAAAAAAAAAACCACCCTCAAATCCACAATCAAACACAGCACCTGATCTCCCATGGGGACGACGAGGCGGCAATCGCAGCTCCGGCTGGCCATCACGCAGTGCACCCGCCACGACCCCCACACGGAGATGAAGACGCGGTCGAGGTAGCAGTCGAGCTCCATCTTGACGCCGGTCATGTGGAGCGGGATGAGCGCCGGCGGGTCGCACCGGCCGTGGACGTGCGGCTGGTAGCTGGGGATGTCGGGGTTGTCGACGACGGCGGGGTCGGGGACGACGGCGTACACTGCTGGAGACGACGGCTCGTACATCGCCGCCGGCGACTTGTCGATGAGGGCCGGGGAGGGTGGGGCGAGGGCGCCGCCCCTGTCCTTGCCGGCGTAGACGCGCTTGGCGAGCTTCAGACCCGTCTCCACCGAGCTCCCAAACTCGGCCATGCTACCCACCGGCGCCCGTGGCGTAGTCGGCTGCTTCGGTGGTGGCGAAGGAGAGAGAGTGGGGAGAATGGGAATCGGCGTGACGTAGCGGATGCTTAATTAATTATGAGTTAATTGATATTAATAATAATATTTATAAAACGCTAATGATATATATAAATATACTAAATTCATGTAAGTCGCTTTTTACATAAAAAAATTGTTTTGTTCGTTTTTATTATAAGATTCGAACAGCTTGTCAGCTTAAAACTAATTATTTATATTAAATGGTCAACTCTCTTTAAAAGCGATATTAGAATAATTTTTTCCTAAAACAATGACATTCAAATATTATCTTGGAAAAAAAAAATAACATCCAAATATTTTGTAATTAATAAAATTTTTCTCTAAATAAAATATAAATTTACTAGACAATAAATTATAAGCCCGCTTGGGAATAAGCTCGAAGGACTCTCGTCTACGCTAAATGCCAATTTTTGGATTAACAATTACATTATGTAAATATAATTTATAATTTTAAATTATTTTAATTTATTAGATCATCAAATATCTTTTCGGGTAAGTTTTCCATATTGTTGAATCTTTTGTTCATATGTTAGTATAAACTTGGTTTAATTTTTTTAAAAAATAATAAATTTTTATATATATATATATATATTGGATGAATATTGGTAAGTTTTGTATATTATAAATCTTAATATATTGAAACATCCAAGAGTCGCGAAGAAAAGGACTTGGCGGAGATTATTATCAGAATAATTAATTAAGCAACTAATTACTGTGTCATCGCCGACAAACGACCGGCTTTGGATGGGGGGGTCCCAAGGTCAGGGAGGGAAGGGATAATGTGGGCCCGCGATATTCTCGGGAAAGATACGAAAGGGACGTGCAACAACCCCGCCAGGCCTAGATGAGCTGGACTTAACGGTCCAACCCGACGGAGGCATTTGCCGTTTGCCATTTGCCGCTTGCCGTTTGAGACCGTTAGTTCGTTGGATTACGGCCGGCGGTCAAAGACTCCACAGTTGGTCAAAATGAGGCTCATGGGTCTTGTACATAGACAATACCTCTTTTTAACCAGCTCAGAAAACAAACATTAGAACTCTGAATTCACTTCCTTGTGCATAACTGCATTGATCTAATTCCATCGATTTGATGGTCTACCATTCTTATTGGGCCCAGATATCCTCAATGCTAGAATTCGTCAGTATTAATTTATTGATTAATTAACAGGTATATATGCCTAAGTAACTTGTATCCATCAAATAAATAAATAAATAAATAAATAAAAGCCCAAACTTCACAATTTTCGTGGTGGGCAAAGGAAGTGTTTTTTATATAGGCTGGTTGTATCGTGTAACTCGAGAAATAAATTTTTACCTCTAAAGCACAATCTGATTTTCTTAAAAAAAAGAAAAAACTGGCAGCGTTTTTGAACAGATTGATTTATGTAGCAAGTAATGTTTCGTGTAAGTAAACATTAGAATACTACCCTTCATCTTAAAAATGATACCTTCCACCAAACACTACCACTTCATTGTATCGTGCACCAGGACATAGAAAAACAAAGTACACAGCTCATGACCCTTTGCTTTTATTACTAAACAACTGTTTCTCACTCCGATCCAAACGTCCATCATTGAGAAGGGATCATTCCTTTACTTAACTTTGGGATTATTACTTAATAGAATGATAAAAAATACTTTATTTGTTTAAAAGCAAAGTTCTTCTGGAACTCGGGGAAGGCAAAGGAAAGACGAAAGATCGTAGTTTCCTCCAAAGAAAATGAGCATTTGTGAAAGAACATTGCCAAATGGGGAAGACAACTTACCCGTGACATTGTGGCAGAATAGCGTTCCTTGTAATCATAATAGGGCATGATATGTCCCGAACCTGGCAGAAAGTACTGTGCAGAGATCCTGGCAATAAGCTGATAAACAATGCAACCTTTGTTAGGAAAATGGCAAACCTAATTATGCAAACGGATTCGAACATCAGACTCTCCTATGACAATCTCAAATTGAGTCAAAACATGAAAGGAATGCAGAAAGAATGATTCATCAGAAACTAAGAATATGGGAACAAGCACAGCCGGCCAGAAACAACCAAAATCTGACCCGACTGACACTCACCTTGTTGTCAAATTTTCTACTGATACAGTGCTTTTCTACCCTTTTCCCCTTCATTTTTTTATCCTCTTCGTAGAATTTTCTGTTCTCCTATTCTTTCTCCTTCCATATACACATTGCATAAATGAACAAAAACATGGAGATTTTGTTTTGATTAATTCTTACAACAAAAGTGTCAATATATCACAACCCGGAGCAGTCCTGGCTGGGGTTCAGTGAAATCTAGTCTTTCTTCCTCCAAGAGGTACTTTTCGACCGCAACTGGCAGACGAACCGCAGTTCGGGGTCCTTTGGTGTGGTGTCCTGTGCCTACA
>JAVDBV010020954.1:2973-19719 GCA_032619315.1 Piper longum
GAAAATTTTTCTTTTTAAAATATTTTTTGATGATCCTAAACTTGGGCATTTCGTTTTTCTCAGGATGGGCACTTTAGATCGGTGACGGCTTAACCAGTCCCAGTCTACACAAGAAAGAACGCTAGCGAGAATGCGTGCGAAAACATATGAAGTTAGTATGATTAATGGAACTCTCCCTTGATTTTGACATGGTACGTAGTAACTAATGCACAGTACTAATCACAAACCCGGCATGAGTTTTAGCCTTGGAGTGGAGATTGGAGAAGCGTTTTGTGCACTCGACTCAAAGTCTCAACCCAATGGATCACCTAAAAATGTGGCAAAATTAAATTAAGAAAAAAAGGGCACTAATCAAAAGCAAGGTACGTACGTAACTTGGGTATGAAGCCGGCCGGGCATTCGGTGGCCGACGGCCAGTGGCAATGTCAGTGTGTGACACACCAAAGCCACAGGATGATGGCCCGGGAGGGGGTTTTGCAAGGCAAAAGAGGATGGATAGTCGCTCAAATCATGGCAACGTTCCCCCGCAGCTCGTCAAAAGATTTATAAGAAATCTACCTTGGAGGGTGCGGCGAAAACAAGGATAACATTACGCATCATCGCTTCGTGTTGGCGTTAATGAAGCCACCTGCTTGGACATTCATTCCATAAACAAATCCCACGAGAATGTAAATTACGACACATAAGATCGGGTTGCAGTTTGCAGTTTGCAGTTTGCAGCCATCTCAAAAATGGTTTGTGAGTTGGGAGAGAGATTAATACGATAACATATTAGCTAGAATAGATGTGTATAATAATCCAATAATGAAGGTTCAAAAAGCGAGATAAGAGAGGGGGGGAAGGGTAAGGAGCTCGAGGGGGTGACAACTGCCATGTTTGGATATTAGGAGCTCTCACCGGAAAAGTGAGTCGACACGGTCACATGTGTCACACTCCCCCTATACTTGCGACTGCCCCCCTCCCTCCTCGCATGACTCTCCCCCCAATGCTTCAATTTCCTCTCCTCTCGTTGCTATCTCTTATCTGATACTCTCCCTTTGATTCGTGCGGGGATTCCTCTCTTCCCATCAATCTCCTTTTGCATTTTGGGAAGTTCAAACTCAATTTCTCGACTAAAAAAAAAAAGAATGCATCATATTGTTCTTCACAATATATCATGGTATATATGAAAGAATGTCTTTGGATGTTGGATATTCGAATGTTCGACTTAAATTTGACCCTTTTGAATTATGATATGGGTCTGACTTTAGATTGGGATTAAGGATTGATATACAATATATATGAAAATACTTAGATAATTTATAAATTTCGACCGTGGGAAAAGTATAAGTTCGTTATTATAATTTAAATCTTTAAAATTTTAAATGCAATTTTGATTTGGATTTTTTATCACATACTTTGAAAAATTGACATTTTTCTTCTTCTTTATTTTTATTTATTTATTGATTTGATTAGGTCAGGCTGGATCAAAATTTTTGATCGAATGTATCCTAAAAATCCATTCTCATCCTTTCATTGGGGTTGTATTCAGACCAGACTCGGGTTTGATAATTTTGAGTATGAATGAACACTGTAAAACTAATTGGTAACCACCTGCACAGTATGAATCGGATACAGATACAAATTACGTTCAAATTTGGATCAAATTGGAATAGTGAACATAATCAATTCGACCTTGTTGCAAGTTAATTGAGAAACGCCTATAAGTGGAGCCAAAATCTGGTGCTTGAATTTGATTTCTAATATTTAACAATTTTCTGATCATTTTGTTATTTATATTTTTATAGCATTTAAAATTTATAATCATACATCATGAGTCATGACCGATCTGCCAGGGATTGTTTAATTAGGTGCAAGTCGGGTGACGATTTAACGCTTAGCCACTTTTTTTCCTTTACCAGCTCAGCCACTCGGTGCCCTATTAGGGGCAAGTTAACTGTTAGTCACACACTTTAAATTTTTTTAAAATAAAATGGTACATGCGCAGCCACTTGGCGCCTACGATCGGCATTGGCACAGCCAACCCAACGGGTGCCACTAAATCAAGACCAACGAGTCAAACCACCACTGGTAACAAGCACCGAGTCAGCTCTACCTCCAACCAGGCCAGTATTTGGGAGCTGGAGGAAAGCCGAAGTCGCTACCTACATAGCTGGCATAGGTGGTCATGAGAATTAAACAATTAATTGGTCCCAATTATCCGGGAACGGGCATCAATTTCCTGATGGTAAAAGGGATGATAACGGCTCAGATCAGAAGACCCAGAGCTCGAGCCATGGACTCATGGGATTCATAAAAGACTTTTCTGTGCGTCAATTACTTGGTAGAAGGCCGTGTCTACGGCAACGCGAAGGAAATTATGCACGCCTTCGAGGAGAGGGGAGACAAGCCCTTTGGGCTGCCCCTTCTTTTGAGGTCTCGCTACGACACACTGCCATGCTATGCCCTGCTGCTGTTGGCAGAATCTGATAATTCAGTGCTTATGTTATCACTGACATCTTCCCAACCACCATAATCCCTTTGATTCCCTGACTAAATCATTATCTAAGATAAATAAGAGCTGCGGAGCCTTGTAAGAGGCATCTGCTAGGTGTCAACAGGCCAACTTCCACACATATAACAACACGAAATAATGAGTTCCCCACTTAAGATTTTCATTTGTTCGCCAAAGCTCATTGATTATAAAAGTAGAGGAGTCACACATGACCAGCTTTATGATTTACAAATATATATACCATATATGTAGGTTATACACAGACACAAGACTTTATAACTATCATAAATGAGGTGAAATAAAGATTAGGTTATAGAAATACTAAAATACCCAGTTCCCGCCATCACTCCGCGCAGGATGAAGGCTTTGTAATTGGTATACATTCACCGTTCACGAGCTGGATGACAACATGATTATAAATAAATACGTTCATGTCCATAGTCCAGAGTCCAAATCATGAATCATATCGGTTCCACAGCAAGAGCTAGCAAACGCTTTGAAGAATTTGCTTCGTTTATTATACAGTATCCCCCTTCTGGACGCCATTCAAATCCTTTTTCCAGAATTTTAGCTGAATAGCCGTTCGTTCCAGCATCTTCTCCACCTCCTCGATAGGCAGCCCTTTGGTCTCTGGGACAAATATAAAGACAAACAACAATGCCACCACTGAAATCAAGCCCAAGATGAAGAATGTCCATGATGTGCCAATGGCCTCCGTCAGAGACAGGAAAGATTGAACCACGATGAGGTTAGAAACCCAGTTAGCCATGGCAGCTATTCCACCGCAAACGCCTCTAAATCTCAAGGGATAGATCTCGGAGTTAACAATCCATGGCACAGTTCCCATTCCTGGGGAGAAGAAAATGATATATAGTGCCAAACCAACCACTGCTAGCCAACCGTAGTTGCTTGGACATCCCTTGGTGTACCACAGCTTGTCCTCGCATTTCTCGTTGGACTTTGAAATGAGGCATGCCCCAGGAAATAGCTATATCGACAAGGAACAAAGTCGTCAATGAAAAGGTAACAAGATGCCAGGAACAAGAATGATTAATTTACAGTTTATAGAATGATCAAATTTAGGGCCAAGTAGTGAATATAGTAACGCACACCTTGTTAGTTTTTGACGCGCAGAAACCACACTTAGGGGAGGATGCCTTCAAGCAAGTCATACAGTCCCAAGCATTAGCAGAAGAGGAAGACAGGTAATCAGGGCATGAATATGAAGAAAAATTAGCAGTTTCTTGTCTGCTAACTTGAGGTGCGTGTGAAGTAGTCTCATGAAAAGCGGCTGTTAACACTCCTAGCGACATTATTACCCCCATTAAACTAATAAGCACAAGCTTTTTTCTTCCTGTTCTGTCGATGAAATAGATACTAACAATGGTACCGGCGGCGTTGAGACCCGAAGTAATCAAGGAAAGGAGAAGTGCAGTCTGGTTTGATGCAAAACCCGCCAATTGAACAATGGTTGGACTATAGTACATCACTGTGTTGATACCAACAAACTGCTGGAAAATCTGAAGGCCAACCCCTGCAACAAGACCTCTGCGCACTGTCCTTGTCTTCCATAACTTGATAAAGTTTATCTTCTCTGATGAGCCTTCCTCTTCAATTTCAGCTTTCACAGATTCCCTAAGAGCTTCTATCTCCGATTCCACTTCATGAGGTGGGTATATCTTCTTTAATATAGCTTTGGCCTCCTCGTCCTTGCCCTGTAGAAATGTACCGCACAAACTAAGTATTGTTGCACGAAGCGGGTACAAACTTGCTTACCATGGTAAATTAACCATGCTGAGAAATCAGGAGTAAATTAGGCACCTTTCTATAGAGCCAACGAGGAGATTCTGGAAGAAACAGCATGAGTACGAACTGTAACAGGGCTGGTATTACGGCAACTCCAAGCATCCACCTCCACGTCCCCCGCGCCTCATTACACGAGAGCAATAAGCTTAATAAAAAAAACACGGATCATTATAGGTGTGTATGTATGTGTGTTATATATGCTTACCTTGATGAAGGCAAGGTTGATGAGATTAGAAAGGAACTGGCCACCGGTGATGAGGAAGCCATTGGTACTGACGAGGGCACCTCTGATTTTGGCGGGAGAAGCTTCGGAGATGTAGAGCGGGGAGGTCATGGAGGCCATGCCGACGCCAAGGCCGACAAAGATACGGCCGACGATGAGGAGAGATGGCCCCGGTGCGGCGGCCATGATGACGGCGCCGACGAAGAAGAGGAAGTCGGCGACGAGGATGGAGGTCCTGCGGCCGAATCGATCGTTCATCCAACCACCAATGGCCGCCCCTACAATGGCCCCTGCCACCGCCATGCTCACGATGCTCTCCTGTTTACATAGCCGTTGTATCCCTTTCATGTCAAATCAAATTAAACCTTCCCGCCAAATTTAAACTTGTGGGCCGACGGGTTTAATTATGTTGGTTTTAAGGCGTCTAAAATTGGGTTCCCACGCAACCCTCTTCCCTCCCCTCTTACAATATGAAGAGAGTCCTAATAATATCATTATTCGCTATTCATTCACACTACTAATTACTAATTAGATGAAAGAATTGTCTTTTTTTTAAAAAAAAAAAAGCTTCTATCATAAGCAGTTGTCCGTGCCTCATCGGAGACAAGAATGGGCTTTGGAGAGTAACGCAGCGAGCGTGCCCACTCAGCCTTGCTCCCCGGATGAGCCAAATTTTTTTCATTTACAAATATTTCCTCGTAACCCCCTTTTTCTTAGCCATTTCTATTCGAGTGTAAAAAAATAATTTTTATTATTTCCCTCAAGAAAAAACTCTTCGATCAAAAAAATTACTTTTGTACACACCATTTGGGTTATTATCTACAGGTTCAAAGAGACTTAATTCATACCATTGTTTTTTTTTCTTTTTAAAAAAACACCATCGGACCATTATCACTACTCAATCACCATGAGCTGGAAGCCGTGGTCAATATGACATACTTGTGTTAATTAAGGAGTTAAAAGAAGATGAAATAGCCCATGGTCTAAACCATAAATGACTGGGATCAACAGATAAAGAACAGATTAACACGCAATTATCTAAATGCCTAACAAAAGTAGCCAAAGGTAACTCGGGACATACAAGATAACGTTACATTAGAGGGCTGAGTAGACTAAATAGGAAGATCAAGAACTGTAAACTAGAACTTCCAATCTACAGACCTGAAGTATGGTTCTCCGGTCCACCGAATTGAAGTCATCTCTTATGTAGAGCAGGGCACCCGATATAACACCTAACAGAACAACAACCCAAAAATTTTCTTACTAATGATTGTATTTTTTCACAAAGTTAAATATTTTATTAAGAAACCCAAAGCCAAAATAAAAAAAAATTTAAGTTCAGCAAAGAAGTTGCAATAAGATAATCTTTGTATTTGTTTAATTTCTTTAGGTAATCACTATCATAAATAGCCTGCACCGGTGTTTCCAGCGTCGTTTAGTGGGAATGCTTAGACAAGTACAGATTGGTATCCCTGGTCTGGCTCGGTACATGCCACATATTATTTTGATATAGGCGGCCTGCATAAATTTCTCGTACACACTGCTTGACAGTGGTTGTGTGAGGCTTAAGACCTGTGCTTTCCTCTTCTCCTCACCTTCACCTTCTAGGTGATCTCACAAGCAACTAATGGTATAATACACAAAAACTTAAACAATAAAACGACCCCTGATCACCAAGGATGGAAGAAGAGTTGACAGGGATTATAAGTAAGTTGCAACTGCTGATTTTAAATTTAATCTCCAAAAAGTAAAAGGAAACGGTCAGATCATGTACCAGTATCATAACCGAAGAGGAGACCGCCGATGCCGGCGGAGAAAGCAAGTCGAAGAACATAAGGATTCGTCCATGCCAGGGAGAAGCAGTCCTTGAAGGCAGATGCGTCTGTTCCAGGGTGGATTCCTCCTTCCATGGCTTGTTAGTTGTTATGATGGGGAAGTGGGATTTTAGTGTATGTATAAGCAAGTCTAGTATGGAACTGAGGATGGAAGAGAGATAGTCAAGAACCTAGAAGCTGGGTAAGGCGTGATTGTGTAAGAGGAGATAAGGAATGCATGGTTTATATAAAGTTGAAAAAAATTCCGGCCTGCGGACACAAGTCAATCGCTTCTGTCGTTTACTTCTTGACTCGTTTCTCGTCCTGCCAGCCCACAATCTTTCTAAATTTTTTCTACATGAGATACGTCATGCAGGGCCTTATGATCTTGACATAAAGAACATGTTGCATTGCCCTGTAAAAATAAAGCAAATGTCATGTCGCAAGGGATTGCGAAAGAGGAGGGAGAAGCACCAGAAAATAAAAGTTTGTAAGAATGAGCGAAAGGGCCATGTCGTCTTTATGTAAAGAAAGATGCTTGCTGTCTCTAATGCAACCTGATAAGGCCGTGGCCTTGGGGGGGAAAAACAAACTGACAGGGCAGTGTCATCTTTGTTGAAACTTCAAGGAGCATTAATAAAAATCCCTTCATTTTTTAAAATGATTTTTTGTACTTCCCTAGCTGTTTACTTAATACAGTTTGCACGCATATCTGCAGGTTGTCGTGTGGATATTATTTCCTGAAATGCATTTCAAAGATGGCCCTTTTAGTTAATAGATTCAACATTCGATTCATGTTGTAGATTCATGAATACGGTAACAGCCAATAGAACAGCAGGTTTCAAGCGTACAGAAAATAAATAAAACCATCTAATATTCTATGAAAAAGTGTCTTTTGCTTCTTCTTTTTTTCCTTTTGAGAATCAAAACCATACGTGATAAAATCATACTAAAATAGAACAATTTTCATGAGGGTTTGTCTAGTTAGCATGAAATAGTTTAAATAACATTATTTTTTTAAAAAAAAGTCAACTTTACTAAAATAGATATATTTAATATATTTTTTATATAAAATAATATTAAGCAAATTATTTTGTATTTAAATTAAATATAATTATATTTAAGTGGAGCATAAAATAATCATAATTACCTCTAAGTGGTCACTCATCTACTCTCTCATATGTAATTAAATTTTTCTTTTTTCTTATCTCAAGAGATATAAAATACATAAATTTTTTTTGTATACAGAGAGAGTGAGCACATAAATGAGTCACTTGATAATAATCATAATTCATTTTCATATAATATATAATAAGCATTCCAGTTTTTTTTATTAATATATTACATATATAGTATTTTTAGTAAGGTTAATTATTTAAAATTTTTATGTATTTTTTATTTATTTCATGCTAACCAAACAAAGTCCGAGAAGAAAGTGGGGTAGAAATTGTGAATTTGTGGATATGGATGTTGGTTGAGTTTTATCTTTTAAAAAACAAATACTTAGTTGGCGAGGTAGAAGAATATATATATATATATATATATTTGAGAGACAGAAAAAAATTGCATCTGGCGCTTTGGCCTCCATATTTCGGTGGGAAGTCATAAATGATAACTGCTCTGCATAAAAAAAATAAATGATAACTCCTCAATTGAGAAAAAACTGCCACAATTCCAGTAGTTTAGATTCACAAAAAGACTTGATTCTAGCTGTCATTTTATCACACAGATAATGAAACCAAATCACTTTTTGTTCGCCCCAAAACAAAGGTATAAGACCCCCCGAAGATGGCAATAGAATGAATATACAAAACAGCAATAGGGAAGAAGCTGATTAGAGTAAAAATGTAATGGGATTACTCTAATACTTCGCTAACAAAATAACTAGTGGATTACAGAAACTCGCTACTCGCACAAACTCAACTGCCAACGAGTAACGGCGTCTAGAGGAAACTGCTAAGTGCAGAGCAAATATTAAAAATCTAGACCATACGATACGCATGATTGCTCCGGACCATATGGTAATTGCTCCTTTTTCTTATATCATTTTGGATAAAGGTTATAAGCTTATCATTCAACTTCATCGTACACATATGCAATTTAAGGGTATTTTGATTGTCCTCAAACTATAGGTAAGAAATTTAAAATTAAAGGTTTAAAGACTTCCTTGTGGTTTGGATGTTCGAAAATTTAGTTAAAATAAATTTTATTTTCAAAGTAAGCTTATATACAAATTTTACACAACTATATTTTCTTATAAAAAACACAAAAAATTAGGAAACAATTTAAGAATTAAGAATACACATAGGAAAAAATATTTCATTTTCTAATTATTTTCCTATTATTCAAATATGACATGAAAAATTTCATGTCATTTATTTTTGTTGTATTTTCATTTTTTTATGGAACATTTTTTCATTTATACTATTTTTATGGTTACCAAACGCGACCCTAAAATAATCCGTCTTCTGGAGAGAGTTTATCCTAAACTCATTGGACACATTGATCTTGCTAGAATCTCATGATGATAAAAAAAAATGGGCTACGTTCAGATTTCTCCATCAAATAATAAGGGCGTCCCACCATCCATCCAATAATTTATAATTTGAGAGAATTGTTCCCTTCATTGTGTAACTTCCTCAATGCACTTCATTTCACGCTCAAAAAAAAAAAAACTTTCATTCCACTTTCTCCAAAGCAGTCAAAATGGAAAACATCTGTTAGGTTAATTAATTACGTAGGAAATTACCCAAATCACTTATTTCCAATGACTTAATCTATTGCCTGCCATGTTGAAGGTGCACATCCATTGGGGAAATCTCCTATGATGCATAAATAAATGTCATGAATCCTGCTGTATTAAAAACATTCTACTAAATCATAGAGAAGATTACGGATGACTCCACAAACAAGATGCAAACAACATACCAAAAAAACCTTTCTATAACAGTCATTTGAAAGCAACATTTACATTTATGTTTCAAATGTTAGAATTTACTGAGAAAGATTAATAACCTGTAAGAGCCAAAGCTTCAAAATCCCAGCCTTGGTCTGTAGCAGGAAACTAGCAGGGATTAACAGACAATCAACACTGATGGAGGTGGGTCATCAAGGAAACAACACAACAACAACAATCACTCTGACGGCTAAAAACTAGCTTCTTCAGACATATCTTCCTTCAGCTTGCAAGCCTAGTCTAGATCAGAAGGGAACGTGCATCAAAAACAAAATTCAGGCATTTTCATGATAAATCAGAAACATTAAAGTTGCAACCTTAGTTAAGCATAATGTTATGAATACTAGCAAACCTGTCCAAGTCACTCTTTTATCTTTCATCAGACGAAGGTTTTAAGCTTTCCAAAATTCCACGCCCTGTCTTTTTCTTTCGGAGCTTGTTTCTCCTTCAGTATTCTATTGTTGCCGGCCAGCACACGTTGTGTTGTCCTGCCCTGAGTCCCAATCGAGTATCTAACCTTTTCCAATCCTTCCATCCTCCTACTCCTATGAAGAGGCAGCGGGGATTTGATGTAGACTTTCTTTTGAATACTTCGTCTCAAGATGTTGTTTATCTTCGAACTCCTTGTTCCTGCCTTTGGATTCCAAGGTGTCATCTCTAAAACGCCACCAGTAGCTGTATCTTTCTTCAAAAGTGAAAATGCTCTTGGCAAAGGCGGAGGCAATAAACTGGCACGAGTAGCCACAGAAGCAAGTGTCGGCGTTGATGATGGCATTGGAATGGGCATAAATGAATTGCGACGGCGAGCAATTGGTGTTGCCGGAACATTTTGGGATACTGTACACAAAGATGACCTGGCTGCCCGTCTCAATAATGGAAATTCCGTAGCATCCAATTTGTTTTCCTTCTCAACATATTTGCCTTTCGTCAAATTACCTAGGACAGGAGGCAATAGTTGAGTCTTATTACTGTCTGTGAGTGGGCGGACTGCATTAATAAGATCCTTCAAAGATGTTGATTCTATAACTTGTTTGGCACCACCAAGTTGTCGAGATCCTAGAGGTGGTTTCATAGCTGGAAGCTGATCCGCTTGTTGATGCTGCTCTGCTATTTTTGTGTCTACATGCTGCCTAGCTAGTCTCCTCTCAACCAATAGTTGAGATTCCAACTCTTTCACCTGCAAAAACAGATTGTGAGTCATGCTTAAAGGTGCATTATGGACAATAGTAAACACGTAGAGTGATTAAAGCTTTTATACCTTGTCTTGTAGAGTTCTATTGCCCACATCTCTTGTTTTCACTTTTTGTTCCAGATTACTTATTGCCTCCTCCAATTTCTTAATTTGTTCATCCTTGCTTTTAATTTCCTGATTGGCCCTTTCAAGCTGATGAAGATTGTTGAAGATGTTGAAATAGATAAAATAAGACAGTAAATTCAATTATGAAAAAAAAAGTTTGCATGAGAAAAGAGTAAAGCATAATTTATCAACCAGTTAAAATAACAAAAGGAAGCATGCATACCAGTGGTTTACACTTAGAGAACTCGCTAATATCAACCTGTTTTCTGGCTGCTCCTAGCTCCACTCCTCTAACTCTACTGGCAAAATTCAACGAGGATAGTGTCTCCCCCATATCATCTTCATTTGGACTGATTTGGACAAACATGAGGGCTTTTGAATCACCCCCTACAATGGTCATAAAAGGCATCAAATAAACTAAAGATTGAAATATTTAACCTTTGGATAATAAAACTAAAGTGGTGAGATAACATACCCAATGAGTCTTGTAGCAAATGGGTAAGTTTTGAATTTCTACATAAATCAAGCCAAGCGAAAATAGTTTAGTAATATTTTTTTAAATGATTACAAACAAGATAAAAATATTAGATACCTGAAAGGGATATGTGCATTTTTATTTGAAAGAGCTGCTATAACATCTCCTAGTGCTGAGAGAGATCGATTAATATTCTGCGCCTCCTTTAAACGATCCCCTTGTACTTCTGTCTTGGCTATCCTCTCACTGCCAGCAAGATCTACTAGCCACAATTTACTGCTAGTAGATTCGTTGTTCAGTAAATTCTGGCCTTTTACCATAACACAATGAATGCTTCATTTGCATAAAAATGGATTATACAGTCAGTAGTCATATACAAATTTAAAATTAACATAATCTACATAGTAGGTCTATACAAGGTGGATAAAGTAAAGACCCACCAATGTGATCGACTACTGTGTTCATTCGCATTTGTGGAGCCAACAGCTCTTGCATTTGTGCCTGTTTGCAAAACTTCCCAAACCTCATCCATATTATTTACCTTTGCTTCAACCAATCCCGGGACATGGTTTACTCCTGCCACTTGCCTTACTTCCAACCTAAAAAATCAACTTAATAAGTTTCACCCGTAAAAAGAACATCATTGTACAAAAGTAATTATACCTTTTTGCTATTGTTCCTGGTTGAGAAGCACATGCAAGTAAATCACGTATTTGTTCATTGTAGACTTCAAGCACACTAACAGATACTTCATATTTGAAATCCCCTTTCCTTTCATCAATAACTTCAAACAATTTCTGAAGGGTCCGATAGTTGACTCCACGGGCATCTGAGGTACCCTCCATGGTGAAGGTCTTTCCCGTGCCTGTTTGCCCATAAGCAAATATACAGACATTGAATCCATCAAGAACAGAGGTTGCGAATGGGGCAGTGTCTTCAAAGACTTTAGCTGCTCATGCATATAATGAAAAATAAGTTTCGGCCAACAATAATTCTAATAATTTTTTTTAAAAAGCAATATTCTTTGAGGTTGAACTAACTGGAAATTCAAACAGTAAAGAAAAACTACAATAATTTGCTCAACCTTGATCAGCTTCAGGGCCAAAAACAGCATCAAACTTAAAAGCCTTTCTGTTTCCACCATTAGATTTTACCACAAGTTCACCGTCTTTAGCAGACTCAAAATCAATTGGCATTAAAGTACCTACTTCTACTTCTTCTGCATTTAAAGGACGGCATCTGCAGAAGACCCTGATGTTCCCTACCAAAAGAAATCAATTCTTTTAAGGTCTTAGTTAAGTAGATCGATCCATATGTGACCTACAACAACTCAGAAAATGCAATATTTGAAGTAACCTTTCAGCTCTAAAACTTTGTTGTATAATTCTTTTCGCTCTTTTGCTACTTCAGAAAACTTCAATTTAAGATCCTCATGCTGCTTCTCCAAATCTGACTTTTGGGTCACTACAAAATGGAGGAATTAGCTATAGTTCACACAAATTTTTAAATGCAACTTAACAAATGCAAGTTAATATACATGCAACATGTACTCTGGGAACCATGTCTCTAAAATCTGCTACACAGTTTTTGCATTCCATGGCTTCTTCTAATAATGAGAGATAATTGGATTTCATGACCTGTAATCTCAAGGAAAAAGTAAAATGTGGTCACTTAACTTCCCAATATTTACTTCATATAGTGCAATTGCAATTTTAGGTTCCATTTTGCAGGGAGCTTCCTCAGCTAATCTTACCTTAAGTGTCTCAGCCACTTCTTGCAAAGACATGAACCACTTACTTTTCTCCTTAACTTGTCCTTCTACTGCAAAGGCTGTCAAGAGAAAAAAGTCAGCAACAGACTTTCTAAGTTGTATAATTAAATAATTACACACAAATTCTATACCTAGGGAGCCAACATGCATTGATTTGCGGAAAAGCTCATTTTGGAGCTCTTTCACAGAATCCCAAGCATCAATGCACTCCTTGTCCTTGAGCTTATTTAACTTCTTTACCTCTTCCAAGGTCTTTTTCGTTTCCGATTGCTCTTTGCACAACAAAATATATTTTCCTTTAAGCTCCAAAACCTCTTTTTCAGAATCACAATTACAATAATATTTTTTACTCAGTTCCTGCAAAAGCAACCAAGGTTAGGTCTTATCCAACAAATACTGCTGCAAAATTCTCACTTTTAAATGATAGAGTGCTAACTTTCTAATTTTTTCATTCACCCACCTGAAAACCATCCCCCTTCGCTCCAGTGGTAAAATCTTCCATGACAAATTGCTCGTGCAGTTTTTTGCCTATATATCCATTAAAAATGCAACAAGTCTTTTCATATTTGAAGAAACTTCAACAAAAAAAAAATCCAAACATGTAACTAGGACATGCTAAACTTTATGGATTTTATACTTGAGAACCAAAACTATGCACATTTCAAACAGAAACTGTATTAAAAACCTCACCTGCAGAAAGATCTTTCATAATTGATATTCCACAAACAATGGGACAGCCGATTACACCTTCAAACCTGATGGTTAAGCCCTCATCACTGCAAACAGAACCTCGGAGATTGCGTACAACCATAGGATGGTTTGCACCTACTTTGGCATATATATCTATGTCCGAGGCAACCTGGAAGAGAATGCTGATCAAAATCTCACAATAGAAAACTTGGTCAAAAAGCAGCATGCTATTAAGATAGGAAACAAAAAAAAAACAGGAATTTTCACCTTCTCCCCTTGAATGAACACATCAAAAACCCGAAATCCTGGGGGTCCTTCAGTCAAAATAATCTCTGACAGGTACAAATCAACAAGGTAGTCACCAGATTCCAGTGACTCAAAAAAATAGCAGAAATTGCCAGATCGTGCTGTCTGATAGAGTCCAACTCCTTCCTCGTTGTCAAGTTTATTTTCCAAGACAACAACTTCCCCGCCTGAATAAAATGCATCTTCTATAAAATCGATCCCATCCAAGGTTATAAATCTTCCTGTTGATCCGACGTTAACGCCAAGGACAGGAAAAGAATCCAGAGCGGCCTCATCTTTTTTGTCTGGAAACTCAAAGGAAGCTTCCAAGCAACATGTTTCATCCGAAACTTCTGATTCCTGAACAGCGTCATCGCATGCCCTCGGCGTGTCAGCACTAGTCGCTAACATCTTTGTTCTTCCATTGCCAACATTTGGAGAACTGGCACCAATCACCAAATCCGGGGAAGGAGGAGGAAATTCAAAACTTGAATCATCTGTAAAAATTGTTACACAAGCAAAAAAAAAAATTGATCTAAGAATGGATCCAGTAATTGTTCTAAACAGTTAATAATTTCACAACATTACTATTCTCTGTTTATCAAATGCAATATTTTCTTTTTTCTTACATATTTTTCACATGCAATAATATATACCAAAAAAAAAAAACTTTCACTGAGAATGGATCTGAAAATTGCTTCTAACAATTAATCCAGCTCATGAAATTGCTGATCTATTTTTACCAAATGTAATACCAAAACGAAAGGAAAAATTGCAGGATCGAAGAATATTTCAATCAGATACCCGAGCAATAGTGATCGGCGACATTTCCTAACTCCGAAGTATTCATGTTCCAACAAACATCTGCTCCAACCAAGTAGGTTTGTTAGCTACACCTCAGCCAAGAAAGCATCTAGGGTTTTATAAAAGAGATAGAGAGAGAGGGAGACAGAGAATGGTTAAGACAAAAATAATTAGCGCGCAAAAGCAAGAAAGTACGCTTGTTGGGGCTTCGAACGGGAGTCGCTCTTGAGGATTCAGGCGTGTCTCCGGCGCCGGAGGCTGGTGAGCGATCGGAATCCGCCATTGATGGAGAGCTCCGAGATGAAGAAGGCGAAGTGTGGGGAGGAAGAGGGAAATGGACAATTTTGAATTGGAGGAGAAAGGGGATATTTGTGGGAGGTTTTGAAAAATACAGGGGGTGGAGTGTAAAAGTTGGAAAGTTTGGGGGAGGAGGTAGGATGGGTAACGTTATGTATTTCCGATTCTACCCCTTCGCGTTCGTTGCTTCGTTTGAATAATTTTGAACGTCATGGGGATTTGCGTGGTGGGGGGACCACACGTTTGAATCATTCCCTTTTGTTTTTTTTGTCTTTTTTTTTATGATTACTTAGAAAGGTTAATTTAGATAGAAAAAATTCTCGCCAAAAGCCACTCATTTAGATTATGTTTTGATCTCATAATCCAACGTCGCTGCTCTGTTTTACCTATCAAACCAAATTAGATTTTATATAATCGTGTGATGTTCTTAAACTCATAGCTTTTAAGCCCTCTATGTTGTGGAACAAATAAATAAATATCATCGTATAATATTTTTTTAGCGTCCGCATGTCTTTACAAGTATCACAACTTATAAAACGTGACTATATATAAGTATTTATTTATTTTTAATTTAAAATTTCTTAACTACCCCTCATTTGTGGCAAAATATTAAGAGGCAATAGATGAATTCTATATAGAACCCAATATTCAATTAAATAGATTGGGAGAAATTGAAAGAAAAACACTAGATTTAATACATGCCTCCTTGGCACTTATAACAGTTTTTTTACTTCAGCATCTACGGTTGGGCATGAACCGAATCAAATTGAGTTTTACGTAATTTGAATGGGCATGTTTGATAAAAAATTAAGTATTGTGTTATAAAGATCTAGTTGAGTTTCTTTTTAATTCAAGTTACGAATCGAGTATGATCAGCAAGTTCGAGTGAATCATTAGTTCTTTCCAAGTTTCATTGTTAAAAGATTTAAATTTTGTTTTGTTATCTATAATGAAGGTTTTTTTAAAAAAAACCAATTTTTGTAAATAATATTGAAGGAATATTACTATTCGACCCTATTAATTTTTAAATTATAAATGTAATATGTTTTAATTGATTTTTATTATAGAAGAGACCTTGGTTTATTGCCATGTAATAAGGGTTAAACAATTTTGTCTTAATTATTTTATAGCAAATTTCTAAAAATGTTATATTTAATTTAATTTCATGTCTGGGCACTAATAGAAAATCATTCATTGGCGACCAGCAAAACCGGTCACTAAATTGAAACTGGCACGTGATGGGACTAAACCAAGTAAATTTTGAAACCTAGTTGCGATCGCGTTTGTGGTCACAAGATTATTTACCGCTTTTAGCAACCACTTAGTCACCAATATAGTAATTGCACATTTGTATCTGTTTAGACCTGTCGCCGAATACAGTCGCTAATGTCAAAGTTATGTCTACAATCGTAATAACGGTTGCTAAGTGGTCGTTGTTCCTAATATTTGAAACTGTAAGATTGTATACAAATGTGGTTATAAATATATTAAATATAAAAATTTTAAATAAGAAACTTGCGATCTAAGTCTGGTCGCCAGGCGTTTCCTATTGTTTTATTCTAGTGATTTTTAAGTTAGCAGCTTGCTTGCAATTGCCAAGCCAGTTGCAAATTTTTAGGGAGGGGGGGAGGACGAATGTTTGCGGCTGCAAATTATGCAACTGAAATGAGGTAGACCTGTCTGGTTTTTTAATTTGTAACCGAATTACTTGTTGGCCGCTAATTTCATTAGTAATCCTACCTTTTGTTGCAAATCCGATCGCGACTATATTGAGCGACTAGAAATTAAGTCTTTAGCAACCTTATTTGGAGTCGCGGATGTGTTTTTTATTAAA
>JAVDBV010020962.1:0-17582 GCA_032619315.1 Piper longum
CACGTTTCCTGCTTTTCTTGAGGGAGGAAGCGTGTATTGGATGAGAGACTATTCTTTCTCTATAGCTAACATTAAATATTGTAAATGCTCTGCATTTGATAAATGCTTAAGTAAGTACCAATAATCAGCCATAATCATGTTTGGCGGAAGTAAGCAGCAGTTCGACCTGTTAATCACTGATATATAATCTAACACTCCATTCACATAAGAATTATTAGTCAAGGTGTTTTACTAATTATTTGTTTGACTAGCTAACTGCGTTATGCACTAGCTATATGGCATGAGAGAATGATTTATCGTTCTAGCTAACTGGTATAACTGAAGTCTGAAACGATAAGATAGTCCATGTACGAAGATCACTTGTATTATTATATCTAACTATATACACGCAGGCTACATTATAATGCATGCTGCTGTCGGTGGAGGTAGAATTGAAATACATATATTGCTGTGAACCAGACTGATCTCCAAGTCTAAAAGAAGACGAGAACAACAGAAAAGTATGCTTCTTTCTTTGGATCTTTGACACATTTCGTTGTCTTATCAATGTCAGCATTTTACTCATGTTCCCCCCTTTTCATTAACAACGATTCCATCTCTTTATGATCAAAGGCAATCCTGATTGAACTTTCTTTTCATATAACGGAGCTGCATTTCCAGTCCTTGCCCATAGATATAATTAATAAACTATATATATTCTCATCAGCTTTGCAAACTACCCATAATCAATATAATTAACTTAATTTCAGAACTAATTAAGAAGATCAAAGTCTTCTATTACATATATGGAGTCTGGAATGGACATTACCGGATTGAATTAGTCTGTCCATTTCATTAAATAGCAGCTGCCTATAAGCTGTTGAGGAAATGCTCCATTAGCTGTAAAGGTCTTTGAAAGGGGTGAGCCGTTATGCAATTTGCAATAGAAATAATCCAACTCACGGCGAGCTGATAGATATTGTAAAGTACTTTCCATTGCATCTCATTATTGATATAGGAGACATATATAATGCTAATATTCATATACAAAGTGCAGCACAAAGTTCAAACTGCGCAAAGCAATATATATATATATATATTGCTTTGCGCAGTTTGAACTTTGTGCTGCACTTTGTATATGAATATTAGCATTATATATGTCTCCTATATCAATAATGAGATGCAATGGAAAGTACTTTACAATATCTATCAGCTCGCCGTGAGTTGGATTATTTCTATTGCAAATTGCATAACGGCTCACCCCTTTCAAAGACCTTTACAGCTAATGGAGCATTTCCTCAACAGCTTATAGGCAGCTGCTATTTAATGAAATGGACAGACTAATTCAATCCGGTAATGTCCATTCCAGACTCCATATATGTAATAGAAGACTTTGATCTTCTTAATTAGTTCTGAAATTAAGTTAATTATATTGATTATGGGTAGTTTGCAAAGCTGATGAGAATATATATAGTTTATTAATTATATCTATGGGCAAGGACTGGAAATGCAGCTCCGTTATATGAAAAGAAAGTTCAATCAGGATTGCCTTTGATCATAAAGAGATGGAATCGTTGTTAATGAAAAGGGGGGAACATGAGTAAAATGCTGACATTGATAAGACAACGAAATGTGTCAAAGATCCAAAGAAAGAAGCATACTTTTCTGTTGTTCTCGTCTTCTTTTAGACTTGGAGATCAGTCTGGTTCACAGCAATATATGTATTTCAATTCTACCTCCACCGACAGCAGCATGCATTATAATGTAGCCTGCGTGTATATAGTTAGATATAATAATACAAGTGATCTTCGTACATGGACTATCTTATCGTTTCAGACTTCAGTTATACCAGTTAGCTAGAACGATAAATCATTCTCTCATGCCATATAGCTAGTGCATAACGCAGTTAGCTAGTCAAACAAATAATTAGTAAAACACCTTGACTAATAATTCTTATGTGAATGGAGTGTTAGATTATATATCAGTGATTAACAGGTCGAACTGCTGCTTACTTCCGCCAAACATGATTATGGCTGATTATTGGTACTTACTTAAGCATTTATCAAATGCAGAGCATTTACAATATTTAATGTTAGCTATAGAGAAAGAATAGTCTCTCATCCAATACACGTTTCCTGCTTTTCTTGAGGGAGGAAGCGTGCAAACTGCAAAAGATAGCGCCCAAAAACACGAGTTCACATGTACTGATTATCAATTCCCCATATATATTATTGGAAGACTGTGTTTAGTTTTAATTTAGTCCTTAATTTAGATCTAATAATTTCACTTCATGTTGGTTTTATGAGTGGTAGCAGCTTGTCTAGGCTTCCAGAAAATTACATGCAAATACCCAAGTCGACGTTCTTTATTATGTATGAAAAGCCTCACACATGAAAATAGTTGTCCGGTAGCCCTTGTTTGTATTACCTGTCATACCGTAGAACTCTTCCAAAATTTTCTGATCTTTCTCTCTATTACATTGTATTTTTACAGAACAAGATCTTGGGCGCCCGTGAGCTGATATATGATTCGTTGGATAACTAGAGTTAGCGTGTATATGCGTATAATCAATGATAAATGTGCAATTTTGCTGATAAATTAGTGTTCAAACCAAAGTGAGCATTATACTTAAACGAAACATTTCCATAAAGCAAGGCTTCATCAGCAATATTATTTAATGAAACGATACAATTATAGTTTCGACTTGGTACGAGCAGGTGTCACATATAAGTTTTGTATTGATCGATCCCCCCATATATGATAGACTACAGAGAATGCACGAAGTGTCTTTTCCAGGCATTTCATTATCAAACTATATCTCCTGCTTAATTAATAAGTATATATCAAACAAGCTTTATAATATATGACGTCAATTAAGTGTTAGAACTAACCAGAAGCATAATATATATATATATATATATATATATATATGTAACTCATATTACCCTTAAATTTAAATTTACTAACTATAATTAGACAATTTACAATACTTCAAGCTAAATTTGTCGATGCTCTTAGTTCAGTTTGATATGCTAGCTTAGGGTGGAGATGCAGCAATTGGAATAATTTTGAGCAAATAGATTTCGAAAATTGTGATAATTAGACCAGAAACAATCTTAACTACTCAGATAATAAATCTCATGAAATTAATCAGGAAACATTTATATATAAAAAAAATAAAAATAAAAATAAAAGAACTTGGTTTCGATCAAATTCCCCGGGCATCACGCAAGTCGGCAAACCACGTGGTTATTGATTAACCCTCACATGGGCTTCCCCCAATTAATACTTTTGTGGGCCATGTTTTCCTCCCCCCAGTTTCTCATAATTTTATCACTGCTCACGATGGACGGTCCAGATGAAGTTCCACCATATTGCTCCTCTGTGGGCTCGTTTCACCAGGGAGGAACAGGAGGACCCACTCACCCTTGCCGCGTCACAGTAGTTTACAGCAATTGTGACCAGCGCGAGGTTCTCGTCAACATGCGATTGCCCAAGTTTTCCCACTCATTTTATAGATAAAGTGATAAACTAAAACGACATGACTCATCAAGGTCAACCTTACATAAGTCGAACATGTTATGGAGAAGGATGTCATAGGCGCGCTGTTGAATTACATTCCTCAAAGTTAGGCAGTGTGCAATTAGTTCTTAATAGTAGTGTGTTGTGTGTATATATACACATGCATCATGTTGACCAATTTGGCTAGAAAACAGCTAGTCTTTTAATGTATTCTAATCTTTCAAGGTTGCCGACAAGCTTCGACCCTCCTAACGTGCTAGCTTCAACCAAACTTCAACAAAAGAATATCATGAAGAAGACCCGAGGCCAGTTTGCTGCACGGATCGTCATCGTTGATGAATAAAATGTCAATTCCTAAATTAGTCTCCCGAATTAAAAGTCATGACCAAGGCTTCAACAATTGTTTGGTTGGTCGGCCAAGCTTTGTGTCTTCACTTGTGAAGTGGGCACACAACAAATAAGATCTATCTTCTCTAACAAAACTTGGCTCACGATGTTTAGCTTCTATATATATTTAAACTAATGACCTAGGACAATGTGTGAGCAAGGGCAAACAATAGTGATAATATACATAAAGATGGGCAAGATTAAATTTCATGTGCAAAAACATGGGAGTCATATTGCACACAAATCTAACACCCAAGCTCCAAGCAATACTTGTCCCAAGTTATTTGCTTTTATTTTAAAAGAGGTCTACCCCTCGAACCTGTGACCCCTAATTTTAAGGTGTAATTGCGGAATAATAAAGTAGCTAATTGAAAATTATGCCGCTGATAAAGCGATCTGACTTTGCCCCACTAATAATTCCTGGAAAATTAGGTCCGGCCTAAAGACTTCAGACATCAACATGCTCGGTCCACTGTCAGGCCCACCAAGGAAAATAATATCCCTAATTAACAGTCGTGGATTCCCGAACGAGAATTTTATTTGTCCATGTTCCATTTGGATTAATTTAAATTGAAGTTTTACTGTCCAAATCAAGTGTCTAAATTTACCATCAAATTTATTAAACGAAACTCAAACCACACAAATCGTAACTATTAATGTGATAGGAAAATCATAAGTCAAGTTATTAAAATAGGTTGAGATTGATGTGAAATTAGTAGTTTATAAATTCTAATATCAATAATCATGAATTTACGTAATGCACAAGACATACATTAACAAAATTTAGATTAGTTTTTGTCTTAAAAAATATAATAAAGAGAGACGAAACAAGAAAGCCTTGCATTGTTACGGATATTTAAAACTTAAAAATTTTCCAATCCTATATATAAAAAAAAGGTTTTTAATCGGTCTCCACCTCTATGGAAGAGTTACAAGTAGAAGGATACACTCATTCGTGATACAAGTCAGATAATTACACTCACAAAAACGTCATATCCACGTGTAAAGACGACTCACATGCATTCCCAAATGGGTATAGATGCTATTTGCATTAAACAAATTTAAGTGGCATTATTTTATTGATTAGATTGTGAGATTGTAGGATACGTATTCTCCTCTTTTAAACAGAGATAATTTAAAATTCCCATGTTCGAATAATCATATTTAAGATCTTTGTTAATTAATTGATTTGTGATGTTTTATGTTTATGAAAAAAATTAAACACAAAACTCGAATATATATCATTTTTAAAAAAATAATTATGGTTTTTCCGAATTTGTAAAAGATTAATTCACATACTTATCACATGTAAGCCCTTCGAATTTATCCATGAATTTATAGGTGATTCTTTCTTGGCCTTCATACTCCACCATTTCGACAAGCACCGCGAGGCTAGCTAGCAATAGCTCTTGCACAATGCACAGCATTTTCCGAGCTAGCGTTGCTTCCATTTTACCCCATCTAAGCTTAATTGAGCCAAAATCACGTCATCGCTAAGTCCAAACTTCTTTTACACCGAAATATCAAAATCAATCGATCTCATTCTAAACTAAGCTAGAGATGAGCACTGCATCGACATCAAACATGACCATGGCATTTAGACTTCCCTATCATGCAATGACTTTTGAACACCATGCAGTAGTGGGTGGGGCTTACACTACACGTGGCAAACGATTGTTGGATCAAACATTGAAGGGAGTTCACAAGTGTGACGTGCCTAAAAATTAGACCCAGATTATAAACACGCTCTCAACTCCCCAACATCCATAAGGTGTCGGTGATTAACCAAAATCACAGTGGTAACCTGGTAATAACCACCCAAAACCATGACCATATTCCGACCACAACCCCTCTGTAATCCCCGAATCTATAAATATATATACATTAGCCACACAAGGACACCCCCCGCGGCTCTCTGCGAACGCGCAATTCACTTCCTCACAGCCCACCCAAAGACTCCTCGCCTTCTTCCTTACCATCTCCCTCCCCATTCCAACCAGCAATATCTTTGATCTTCAAGCCGATACGGAGAACGACGAGCCGGCGCTTCCCGCCAAAAATTTTGTGGGAGTTGAGGGGCGAACGATGCAGTGAACTGAGCTCGGGTGGTGTTTGGATGGGGCGGGGGTCGGGGGTGAGATGAGGGCCGGGGTTGGTGCAAATGCATTTGTACATATCGTCGCCGGGGGGGAAGCGGGTGACGATCTCGGGGGGCGGAGAGCTGGTGATGAAGGCGAAGGCGCCGGCGGGGAGGCGGATCTTCAGGTCGGTGCTGCCGGCGGTGCTGGTGGTCGGGGTGGTGCTGCCATTCCTCTTCATCCGCGCCGCCTTCATCGCCCTCGACGGCGCCGGCGCCAGCGTCTGCTCCTCGATTAGTAAGCTCCGGCGGCGAGCTCTTTCGTTCATTCTTTCTTTATCACGTTTTTTGTTCTCTTACCCTCGCTGTTCTCGTTATTTCATTTAGAACCCTATTGATTTTTTTTTAATTTACCTTGTTTTAATTTTGCTAGATTGCATTGGTTGGAGGCTGGGCCCGGGCTTGTTTGTGAGTGGCGACCCTTCGTCGGTGAGTTCGGTGAATCTTGTCTATTAGTTTTTTAGATATATAAGTTTATTTGCATGATAAATACGTTTTTTTTCTTAGTTAAAAATGTGCTAAAATAATATGAAATTAAAATCTTATGCTCTGTAAGTAATTGATTAATATTTTTCAGAAAAATAAAATACATAAAAGATATTAAAGAGAATGAAATATGAAATTAACAAAAATACTGAGCTTCTGTTTGAGAAGTACTTTCTTTTCTTGCTTTGTGTTGTTGTATAACCCGAAATTGTCCACGCCTCAAAGCTAAAACCGAACTTGGATGACCTTGGACTTTTGGGAATGCCAATTAAGGTCCTTGCGAGGATTTGTTTGTAATTTGGGTGATCGGCGGCTGTGATTGGCTGATTTTGGATCAGGTGGGCATATTATATACCCGCTGCTAGGCTGGCAGATGTGGACCCCGACGGCCGAAGATCACACGGTTTGATTTCCCAGCAGTAAATGACGAAATTAGCCATTTACTTTTTCCGCTCTTTTCGCCCTCCAAACATGGATCCTGTGGAAGGCTTAGATCTTGCTTAATAATTCTAATATTAATAAACTCCATATTGATGCTAATTATTTTTCAATTGCGTGTATATATATCTATAATTCTTGATAACGTGCCTTCTGCTCAATCACATTTTGTTGATCAGAACTTAATATCAATTTTAAGGTTGAGACATGCCGTCACATGAAATAATTTGATGAGAAATATATCAATCTTTATTTACCACATGTGATTCGATGCCACATGTTAATTAATCAAATTGAAATTGAATGATTGATGTTCCAAACCTAATGTAATGCGATGTGGTCTGTAAAAAGAAGGTTTTCGTATATATGTTAAACATTATAAATAATTAACTCATTCATTCCAAGGGTCTTGTATAACGAAAAAGAAATTTCATAGGAAAAAGAAATGTAATGAGATGAAATAATATAAAAGTTTTAAAAATTTTATTTATATGTTTGGATATTAAAAAAAGATGAAAATATAATATTCTTTCTCATGTGCATGTATACCTGTATTTAAAAAAAAAATTCAATTTTTTTTGTTTTGCATAAAAAAACATTACATTATAAAATTTTTATATAAAGTATGTTTGCTTATCCTGAAATTGTATGAAAAAAATATAAAATTTTGAAGTCACAATTTTTTTATAGTTGAATGTCATAAAATTTAATTAAATGAAATTTTAATTTTAGACAAAATCAGTTCACTAAAAATTTTACAAAATATTTTTTATGAAAGAAAAAAAATTGTGAAAAATTTGAAACGAAACGTGTGCATGTACTTGAAATTAAATTTTTCATTTTTATTTTATTTTCTTAATGTCCAACGTAAAAAAAATTAAAATTTTTATTTCATTTTATTTCTGTTTTATATTTTGTTTATTTACACTATTTTCATATTAATTAAACGAATTTATAAATTTATTTTAATTGAAATAAAAAAATACTAAATTTTAAAATATTTAAAAATATATATATATAATTTGTGGCTTCTAAATTTTTATATTTCTTTCGCTTTTGTGTAATTTCAAAAGACAACCAAACGATCCTTAAATATAAAATGAATCTTCCGCGCGCATAATTGGATGATTCGTAGTTATATAATGTGATTGTTTGTCGTCGATGAGTGCAGAGGCTGGCCAACGAGCTGACAAGAGCATTGCTAGAGACTAAGGAGGGGGAAGGGATGGCGCTGAGGGGGTCCCGAGGAAGAAGAGAATTAGTAGGTGGAAGGAGTGAAGATCGGTTGCCGGAAACCTTCGACGAGCTGGTGGCCGAGGCCGCCAATAAGAAACTCGACGTTCGTTCCTTCGTCTCTAAAACTAAGTCCTTGGTACGTAACCTCTCTGGA
This sequence comes from Piper longum, assembly GCA_032619315.1. Classification (NCBI taxonomy): domain Eukaryota; kingdom Viridiplantae; phylum Streptophyta; class Magnoliopsida; order Piperales; family Piperaceae; genus Piper; species Piper longum. The sequence continues at coordinate 8,340 of JAVDBV010020962.1, forward strand.
CTCTCATTGCTTTTCGTCATCATGTTGTAAGCATAGCCTAGTCTTCCTCTTATCAACGCGATTGATAAATACCTTACGGTGAAGTAATGGAGGGATTGGCCTAGGTCGTGAATCCGTGATGACATATATCCGGTCATGATAGGCCAGTGTGTCTGGAATCTTGTCATGTAATTCAGTTTTTATTATCTTCTTGGTCCAACATCCCACCCCATTGGCGACAACCTGGACTGTTATCTGCTCTGGTATTATTGTGTCAGGGTCCTGTTGCGCAGCTGTGTGATTGCAAGGAAGTAACTGCTAGAAGAGAAAATTGTACGTGGGTAGAATTTGCTTTAAGTAACATGAGGGAAAATGAGGGAATTTACTGATGAAGTTGTAAAGGACAAGGACAAATTATGAGCTTCTATGATTAAATGATAGGATTGGAATGACAAAGGAAGTCTCGTTATACATTTATATTTTGTTTAATGTAAAAATGTCCCTGGCAGGTCTTGAACATGGAAAGAAGAATGCAATTGGCAAGAAAAGGGAGGTCGGCGTATCGTCACCTTGCCTCTATTGGAGTGCCCAACAATCTGCATTGCCTTTGCTTGAGGTTGGCGGAGGAGTACTCGACTAGTTCTCGTGCAAGGACCTCTCTACCACCGCCTGAGTATGCGTCTAGGCTCAAGGACAAGTCCTACCACCATGTGGTCATTATCTCCGATGTACTAGCTGCAGGGGTGGTAGTAGCATCGGCCGTCACGGCTTCCTCTCGGGCAGATAGGATGGTATTTCATGTGATAACCGATAAGAAGACTTATGCACCTATGCATGCATGGTTCGCATTGAACCATGAGTGGCCGGCGATGGTGGAGGTGAAAGGTCTCCACCAGTACGATTGGTCTGTTAGCGTCAACACCAGGATTATGGAGATGATGGAGCTCCATCGTGCTATCCAAGAGCATTACTTCAAATATGATAGAGGCAGTGCCATGGAGGAGGGAAATGATAAGTGGCGGCTGGAAATTCTTAGGCCAAGCGCAATATCACTTCTTAATCACATCAGGATTCTTCTTCCAGAGGTAATTCTTCTTGTCGGAAAGGATCAAGCTTGATAAATTTAATCATTTTCAGATAGGTAGCTGATAAATTAATCTAACTTTTTATTGGTACTCTTAGCCTTCTAATGACTAGACAAAGTCCTTTGCATTTAGTGACCTTATTTGTTTCCTTGAGAAAATGGAGCCAATTGAATGAACAAAATGAACAGAAGTTCACTTTTTAGCTGAAATTATCCATTAGTAGTTCGCCCTTTAGAAACCCTATTTTGGAGTATGTTCTGTGAGGTCATACCTTGGGAAGATTGAAAGTGACAAGTACGGCAGAAATTGGTAATTTAAAAAAAATTATAAACTGATATTGGTTAGCATATTTAGCTTCATAATTGGTGATGTTTTGACTTTGTATTTGCATGGGTAATTTGAAAACTCTTCAGCTTTTTCCGGAGCTTGACAAGATAGTCTTTCTAGACGATGATGTGGTAGTTCGACGAGATTTATCGCCCCTCTGGTCATTGCATCTTAACGGTAAGGTTAATGGTGCAGTTAGCTCATGGATTAGAGAAGGCGATGAAAGCAGAACTTGTTTCGGACGAGTCTTAGGGGAATACTTGAATTTTTCAAATCCAGAAATTTTGTCTTCCGGAGTCGAAGAGAACCAATGTGCATGGCTTTATGGCATGAACATATTTGATCTCGATGCTTGGAGAGCGACTAATATCACGCAAGTCTATCATCAATGGCTTAAACTGGTAAGCTGCTTTTTCAAACATGAACACCTTTATCAATCATTCTCTCCTATATTTTGTATGTTATATGTAAATAGCCCAATGTTTAATGCATCGCTTACATCTTTTCATTCTTTTCTTGCAGAATCAAGAAGCTAATTTTGCACTGTGGCGGATTGGATCACTGCCACCAGCATTGATTGCATTTGCTGATCTCGTCCACCCCATTGACCCTTCATGGCATGTCTCAGGGTTGGGTGAGGAAGTCCTAGAAGTGAATCTGGATTTTTTGGAGTCAGCTGCTGTTCTACACTATAGTGGCCCGGCAAAGCCATGGCTGCCAATTGCATATCCTAAGCTGAAAAGCTTGTGGACAGTACACGTTAATTACTCGAGTGAAATGATGAAGAGCTGTGGAATAATAGAGTAGTAAAGGAGGAAATAAAACCCGTCATCTTAATTTTGGTAGCAGAGGTGCTTGTTGAGCGGAGAGAAGAAGTTTATGGCTTCAGTCTCTGCTTGAGTAGCTCTGTAAGTATGTACAGTCTTCTCTGTAACTTACTCAAATCTTCCAACTGTTGTACATACTGAGAAAGCAAAGATATAGGTAGCAGTCTATATAGGATACATGTTTTATATTCCCTTGACTGCAAATACCATACTACAACGATGCACCGGAAATAAAACTCCTTAATAACGTCAGATCTTAATTTTTTTTTTCTGGTACATGAACTTTTCCTCCTTTTTTTATATCTTGGGGTGCACATAAGTGGGCCTGACATGTGGAGTTTATCTTTGCTCAAATAAGGCCGATTTGCTATGAATTTGAGCTTCATTGTGCTCAAGTTTATTTAACTTTCAATCAAGCTCATATTTGTTTAATTTGTATTTACTTATACTCCGCTTAGTATTATTTATATTAAAATTTTATTTGGAGAATTATAAGAGGTTTGTCGTAGTTTTTCGTATAAGGTAAAAAAAAACTATGTTAAAATTGACTGGAATTACACGACTTTTTTTTATTACTTTAGATCAATTTCACGAAAGTAAACTATTATAAAAGTTTAATATTTATTTATAAAACAAAAAATTAAGCTTCAACATCAGGCGAGACGGGTGAACACTTGCTTCAAATGATAAATTAGAGTAGAAATTGGAAGCTAAATAAAACATAATTGAGTTACAAACAGCCTTATGTATACCTGTTGACGTTGGCTGGTGCACATTCTTTTCGATGTCAGAAAAATTTGATCTAAAATATGACAGGTCGACAATATGCTATCTTTTAAAATCATTGAAGCGTGACACTAAATTCTGGAGCTGTAGGGAGTGTTATTTCAGATGCATATGACTTTCGAAGCCCTTAATTGCGGTCCCATGTTTTTGGCGGTTAATTGATTTTCTCTTAAGTATGAACAAGGTACCATACCAGAATCTTTGTATCCATAATGCTCAAGTTAAGTTTGGACTAAAATTTTTGTTATTACTCATTCATACTCCCGGATTCTTGATAAGGATTTATATCCCCGGCCTTTATTTGGGATAAGGTGGTAAAAAAAGAAGAAAAAAACAATAGCTTAAGAATACAGGGAGTGCTAATCTCCTCAATTTCCACCACGGCTTCTCGTATTGGCTTTTCCTTGTTGGCAAGTGATTTCTAATGAAAAAGTTATGTCCACCTAAAACACACCGTTAAACGAATTTATTGTCATATCTGGATTTGTTTCTTACACAAGTTTCTTAATAAGAAGCGATTAAGAAGAGGTACATTGGACGTTAAATAATTAATAATTTATAAAATTAATTTTGCAAAATAATCACCAAACTAGAGATGATCAAGTTGGTCTAAAGCCCCAGCTGCTGTGAATATGAAGTACAATCTCAAATTTCTAACGAGAAAGGGCGCTAATTAATATAATGTGGGTTCTTAGATCTTTTAAATAACTAATCATTTTGGAGCGAAACTCATGACCTATGATTGCATCTATAAAGCTCATGAGTGGCATGCTAAATGTAGTCGTGGTCACGAGTTGTACACTTGTAAAGCTTGAGAGTGCATGTATGGGCATGGGAGTATTAAGCATAGACCCACGTTTCTAAGGAGAAATGATGGTGACTAATAATATAAATATTGATTCTTAGGTCATCTTAGAGTAAAATTCAGACACCCATCTTCACATGCTGAACTCAATTAATGGAGGTATATCGTCTATGCCCGGCTCATTTTTAGCAATCACTCGGGTGGTTAGGAGGAGGACAACCCAGGGCTTCCACCTTTCACCTCATATGCTGACAGCATTGGTCATATATATTCATCAAATAATTGCTTATCCAAAGGAGCAAAAATAAAGCAACAAACAAGGAAAATAAAGACAAGAAAAGGCTGTATTAATAGTTAAAATGCGTGATCAACTAGATTATAAAGCAATAGCGTTTACATTTGTTTGCAGCGTCATCCCTGCTAAACTCTCAGATACAACAAAGATGACAATCAGCCTACTACCTTACATGGGCAAAAGTACGATTACTGTGGCATAATTGCCAGCAAGAATGGAAGTAAAAATCGACAAAAGAATTATTCTATGGCCAATACAGCATCTGCAACCAAGGATAATCTTGGTACTAATGGTAACAACATTCATAGTATGGGGATGAGAAAGGAATGATAATTGTAGACACCAATAACTATCAACGCAGTCTAGTTCTTTTATTTCACTGCACCATCAAACCCTCTTGTTTGGTTCAAAAACATACTGGATCAAGGACTCCTTAATGGAGAGAATCTCTGGGAACTCCTTTTTCAACTTTGACGCGTCCATCTCGTTGTTACTTCTTGGAGCCACAATAGCCTTCGCCTGCTCCTCCAGAGAGAAGTTAACCCATGTGAAGTCGGGATCAATGTATTCCTTGTACATTTTCAGAATCTCATTGTGGCTTACAACACCAGGATTTGTGAAGTTCCATATGCCTTTCAAGTTCCTCTTTGCCATTTCAATGGAAAGAGGCAGAAGCTCATCCAATATAGTCATGCTGTTAGGGATGTTCACCACCTTGCTATACCGAGAGATTTTGGTAATGAAGTTACGAGGATTGCTGAGATCAGAAGAGATTGGCATCCTGACTCTCAATGTGCACACATTATCATATTCCTTCAGAAGCTCCTCGACCTGGGTTTAACAATAACACATGAACCATCAATGCCGTGCATCAAATGATAATGATCAATGATAAAACAGAGAAAGCATAAATACTACCATAGCCTTAGTCTTTGAATAAAACGACCCAGTAAAGTTCGGTTTGTCTTCCTCCTTGAATCCAATGCCGGATCCTTCTGGGTGTTCAGGATCATACTCAAAGATGCAGCCAGTGGCGAAATTCAACATCAAAAGACCACTCTCACGGCAAATATCAGCCAAATGCAGAGTACCCACCACATTGGTACGAATAGTCTCGGGCTTGTGGAACTCACACCAATCAACATTTGGCCTACCGGTCACCCCAGCAGCATTCAGCACATGTGTAGGTTTCACATTCTTAACGTCTACTAAGAGCTGGGAACGATCCTCCAATCGACCCTTACCGTATTCATATGGAATCCCCTGTTTTTCACATATCTTTCCAAGCAGTCCCCCTATCCATCCAGTTCTACCATATATTAAAAACTTCAAGGATGGCTTTTGAGCTGAAACCTTTGTGGCAGGGATAACCATTCTGTCCTGGCGAGAATTAGCAGATGGTGGGTAAGCTATTCCATTAGGTTCTTTGGCACCATCAGCTTGCCTTTCTGTAGCAGGCATCATGAGCATTCTAGGGTGAGGCAATAATGCCCCAGACACATCACCCCACCAATCAGGATGCTTGATGTACCACTCCATGGTTTTCTTCAAACCTTCTTCCCATGTGGTTCTCTCAGACCAACCTAAGTTCTTCAGCTTCTGATCATCCAAGAAGTACCGCTGGTCATTGAAAGGCCTATTCTCCACAAACTTGATATTAAAATCCGGATCCATGTTGAAAAGTTTGCAGATATCTTTGGCCACATCAATGACTCTTCTCTCTTTCTTCGTGCCTATATTATAAACATGTCCAACTTCCCCTTTGTGAAGAACCACCTCGAATGCCTCAGCAACATCCTCACAGTACAGATAACTCCTCACATTTGATCCATCACCATGAATAGGTAGTGGCTTTCCCCTCATTGCCAGCAGAATAAATTTTGGAATCAACTTCTCAGGAAATTGGTTTGGCCCATAGACATTGTTCCCTCTGGTAGTAATGACGGGTAAATTATACGATCTTCCATAGGCCATGACAAGCATTTCTGCACCAGCTTTGGTTGCAGAGTACGGGTTGGTTGGGAGAAGCTGGGAAGCCTCATGATTGCCAACTACAGCATCCTCATCAGTTTCCCCATATACCTCATCTGTGCTCACATGAATGAACCTCCTGATCTGGCCAGTCACCTTGCAAGCCTCCAGAAGAACATGGGTGCCATAGATGTTGTTTTTGGTGAACTCAAAACTGTTTCCAAAGGAGTTATCAACATGAGTTTGAGCTGCAAAGTGCATTATGGTATCAATGGACTCAGTGATCAGGAGGTAGTTAACCAAATCAGCACTTCCAATGTCACCCTTGACAAACTTAAAATTCGGCGAAGACAAGGAAGGAATAAGATTATTGCGGTTCGAGCAGTAATCCTCCTTGTCAAGAACAACAATTTTGTATTCAGGGTAGTTGCGCATAAGGCGATTGGCAACATGGGATGCAATGAAGCCAGCAGCACCTGTGATGAGTACGTTTTTGGGAGCATATACTGCCATCTCTCAGATCTGTTCATAAACCAGCTCATCAGAGTGATATATAATTCATGCCCCAATCATCCGCACCATTTTAAATTACAAGTTTCAATTAATTAATCAATTGGAGGGAAATCATTTTGGCAGATCCTCAAGTATAACAAATAAACTCCTCACAACTACTGGATACAACATAATGCTATTCAAATTAGCTGAGCACTGACAAAATATCACCGACTAATAGAAAGCAAACAAAAGGAACCTAGAACATTGATGTAGGGGTACACCAGAGTTAATCAAAAGAACAGATCTACAAACCAAAAAAAAAAACAAGTAGAGACGTAATGTCATGTTATAATGAAATGATCGGCTCCTCTACCACAAGATCCAACTTTCCCAACATTTAGTATTTATCAACGTGGAAACAAGATCAAATAAAGCAATGACATAAGAAATCAAACCTACATAAAACCCAATTTGGGCAATCCGCATCATGATCTCTTTCTAAAATGAGTTTTATACGACAAAAGCCGAGTCATTTTAACTTCCCACGCATCAACACCCTCAAACACAGACTCCCCCCGCACCACATTACCAGATCCAATCAATTCAACTCAAGCCCACAACACTTTCCCAAATTCACCACCAAAAAGACGCTCAAGAGCACACCAATCTCTACCAAACACAACCCAGAAAGCGGGAACAAGAAAGACGAGCAGAACTCACCGAATACAGCGCCAAATCGGGCGGGACAAGAGGCGGGCGGGAGAGGAGAGGAAGGGGAAGAATGGAGAGGAGGAGAGGTGACGAAGGAGAAGGTGAGCACCCACAGAATGCGCAGGTATCTTGGCTATGTGTGGTGGGTGGACGTGTGAGAGAGAGAGAGAGTCGGGGAAGATATAGTACGAAGATACAGGCAACGAGAATTGCGGGGACCGGTCGTTGTAAAATATTTTAGAACAATGGGAGCTTATGTGTCTTAATCAGGTTAATTAGGTTGTTCATGAAGAATTAAAATATGTTATTTTTTAAGCAAACTTTAATTTGTGTGGTCGGTATTGTGTACTAAACAACAGCGGGAATATATTGTTGGAAGGACTTTTAATTACATTAAAACTAATTAATTATAATTAATAAATAAGGATAGGCCTGAATTAGTTGGGATAGGGATATAAGTTTTGAGTGATTCAACTCGAAAATACTATTTTAATTTTTTATATAAAATAATACTTTAATTTTAAATATTAATAAAATAATATTTATTTTTTATTACATTTTATATTGAAATTTGTATATTATTTAAAAATATGTGATATTTTTTAAATGAATCCGACATATCAATATAAATCGAACGGGGAAGATTTGGATTGGATATAATTATATGATAAATAAAATAAATATAATATATAATTTTGGAATAAGATAGTTAACGGATATTCGATATAAATATTAATCACGTCGGATTTGACTCTGACTCATTAATGAATAAAAAAATGCAAAGAAGTGGCAAATATAGTTTGTAAACTGGTAAGCATTTGTTCCTTTGTCACTATGATCCTCAAATTATTAATTAATGCATTTAAATTTGAGAAGTCTACTTTGTCTTCCGGTATGGCAGCATTTTTAAAGTTAGGTACCCCACGCCCAATGAGAGCCCATGCTCTTCTCAACCGTGGGTGAAAATCAATTACACAACTATAGAAAAGACCTCATCAGTAAAATATTGGGGTTAGGTTTTACTCGATTTTAATTTTTTCTTATTAGGGTCATAGTGTAAAACCCGTAATTTGAGTCACGGTTTTATAGTCATTAGCTGATCGGTTCAGCCGTCGGATCGAGTTGAGGGTATTTTAGAACACGTGTACCGAGCCGATGTCGGTCACGTGTATGAGCTGTGAGGGTAATTTGTAGCGAGGATGTGATGATAATGAGATGAATGAGCAGACAATGAGTTATTAGAATGCATGAGAGCATACAATTGACGATTTTAGATTTTTTTCATTTTGTGACCATAGAAATAGTTTTAGGCCGTTTATCGCGTTAGGACGCGTTATGGGTAGTTTTGGATGGGTTATTAGTTATAGAGCATGTCATTTGAATGTTTTGTGTTTTATTTTATTTTATAGGATTTTTCCTGATTTTTTTAGATTTTTTTTTAGGATTTATTACGCGTTAGTTATTATTTTTAACTCGAGACGGATTCAAGTCAAGTTTTATTTATGAAATTACCACCCAACGTGTTTTTCTTTACCCCCGACATTTCCCCCTTTTTCCAAACCCTATCGCCGCCCCCATGTGCTGCCGCCGCCGCTGTGCCGCCCCGGCCACCGTCCGGCCACCACGACGCTGGGATCGCCACGCCGAGCGCCGCGCCCGCCATGCAATCGCGCCGTCGATTGGGCCGCCGGCGACCATCGCCGTCACCGTCCAGTGGTCGGCTCGGTGCCACCGACCACCCAGCGACCTCCCCTGACCGGAGCGCCGCCCGTCGCCGCCCTGGCCGGTCGGATTGAGCCACCCAACGCCGCCGCTCTGTTTTTAGCTTTTTCCGGCGAGCTGCCGCCTCTGTCGGCCATGTTGATACCACCGACACGTCGGGCTCGTTGAGACGGTTCCGATGGTACCCTATACGGCCCCGATCAGACCAGTAGACATCACCGGCGAGAATCGCCGGTGATG